>QLPC01002559.1:11017-22984 GCA_003314055.1 Lactifluus hygrophoroides | reverse complement strand
CATTTATCATTCCGCTGAGGGTGAGTACTTACTACACAAACATGCGCGTTGCTTCAATCGCTTACCATACCTTAGCGCTATCATTTCCAGGTTCGCATGTACAGCGGATTTATCGTTCTGCTTGAGGCGTTATCGTTTGCAGATAAATTTTCAAGAAGCCTTGCACTTTTGCCCAGGATAGTGAATACAGTTCATTCAGTTTGGTGGCTGTGAACAGTGAAAATGTAAATGTCCCATTATCCCGATGGTGGTTTCCGTTCCTAACATCTGTTCCTCAAAGCTTACCTCTTTCATAACTAGATGTCAGTGTATAGTTTTTAATACCATACATAAAGGTGTTGTAGTGGCCACCTTATTAGCGCTCAGCGCTCAGTGCTTGAGTCGTACTGCGGAGTTTGAATCTGCATCAAACTCATGCGTATGCGTGGCCGAAGGTGGGACATAGTTCCCCATAGTCCCCCATCCCATAGTAGTCCATACTTCGTCACTTACAGTATCATCAAGCATAAGCACAGGTTCCCGATCTCTTCAACGAGTTCGACGTCCTCGGATCATAAAGCAACTTGGTAGCAGTCTGTAAACGGCCAACTTGAATTACCGTCCGTGAACGTATAATCCAGGGGTGATTATATTCGGCTATCCTGCCATCTGCCATGTAATTCATGGAAGGAGCGTGTTAATCGAGGTATTTATAACACTGTGATCGTTTATACGTCTCCTGACAATACTGGAAAAGGAATTATGTCACCAAGTGTACTAACTTAGTAGTACGCGCTAGTTTCTTCACTTAGTTGATGTTCGTGTCCGAGTCGTGTAGGTGTGTCAGCCTCGCGGCTTCCACCTTATATCCCCTACTCTTCCAACGAGAGGGCCAACAATGCTCTTCCTGATTCACCCTTTCGCCGTCGTACTGTATCTTCCTCTCCTCGCCCTCTGTGCTCCTGCACGGTGGTCGCAGTTCACGCTCCCTCCGCCGTTGAGCGCTGAAAAACTGGCCCTTGTTCGGGCCAACGCGATCAACATCTCAACTCATAGGTCTGCCTACATCCTATCTCCTCCTTCCTCTTGCACCGGCAGACCACTCACGAATGAACGCACAGCTGGGAGATCGGTACGCTCGCAGAGGCGCTGACCGAGTACGAGTGGCCATGGCTTGGCGTGTTTGCTCCTGGATCCATCCCCCCTCCCTGCGATCTAGAGGGGAGTGAGGCAGCGGATGTGCTCTGTATTGCTGAGAAGTGAGCGTTGTCAAATCATCCTGTCATGTTATGCTAATGTCATTGAATGGCGGTTGCATCAAGAGTCGTCGCAGAAAAGCCACCCAATTTTCTCCCACTTATCGATGGTGACGGCGCCGTAGGCGATCCTGCCAGTGAGCTTCTTCATTTCATCCGGCCTTCCCTTCATGTCGTTGACCCGTTGTACGCGCGTGCACATGCTTGTTCATCGACAGGTATCGGTGTCTCTGTCTTGCTACGTAATTGGACATTACACGATCACGAGAACACGAGCTTCGCGACAGCAGCATCAGAGCAATTAGACTTCTTACTGCATGTGGCGCCACGAGCGCCTAACGGGGCCATCTCGCACCGTGAGAGCCAAGTACAGCTCTGGTCAGACTTTATCTACATGGCGCCACCGTTCATCGCGTACTACGGTGCGCTGCAGGGTGGAGAGGCAGGCGGGGCACTGTTGCAGATGGCATATGACCAGGTGCGGTGGTACCGAGAGGTGTTATTTGACGAGGATGTTGGGCTCTGGCGGCACATCGCGCTCGGCAATGGGACAGATCCGACTCACTGGGGTACGGGTAACGCATGGGCTGCTGCAGGTATGCTTCGGGTGTTGGCGACGATCCAGCAGTCTTGTGCTGCGAGTTCGATGATCTCGCAGCAAGATCATCTGGTGCGGTGGGTACGGGAGACGCTGGATGGCGCGTGGGGTTTCCAGGTGTGTCTCTTTTCCTTACATTTCCTCGTGACATCTCGGGAAGACCGACGCGTCTCTACACGTTTAGCAAACGAATGGAACACTCTTGAACTACATCGACCAGCCGGATTCATTCGCCGACACGTCCTCTACTGCGCTGCTGGCTGCGTCGACGTTCCGCTACGCGAGCATTACGGGAGACAACATGTACATCCCGGCGGCTATCTGCGCATTAAAGCTGATCCGATGCAGTATCGATGAGGGAGGATGGCTGCAAGGAACGGTTGACCCCTTGAAGTTCTCAGCGCCAAGCCCGCCAGGAGTTCATAGCCCCGAGGGCCAATCATTCGTGCTCCTGCTCGAGGTGGCGGTGTCAGAGTGGTGCTCGTCTGAGTCGAAGTTTTGAAGGACTGTCTACTTGCACTTTTGTGTATCACTTGCTCAATTTTGTGTGCTGAGTTTGAACTTTTGACAATTGAATTAAGTAATCAAATACACCTGGAAGACTCGGAGGACTATGCTCTCTTTCCAACAATCTCTATATGCAACTCTTCCCTCACATAATGGACGTTGTCATTTTTGTCCCCTCCTCAGATGGCCCGGGGATTTAACCATACGCATTTGATACCCCGCTTCTCTACACTGCGTTTCATCGTCGCCCGCGTGATATCCGTCAGCCTAATCACCGTCGTCTGCGTTACGTTCTTCGTCATTCAATCAACCACTGGCAGCTCTTGACATCTGACGCCGTCAAGCTTCTCCCCGAATCTGCTCATCAATCAGTTCTTGCACCCCAAACGATAACTTTTTTTTTTCAGTTTGCTTCGGAAGACTATACCACAAAGATGGCAATGCATGAGTGAAATCTTCATCTGAAGTTGCAGGTAAGCCAATCATTGGCACCTCAGCCCCACGAACTGTCAAGTCTGGGTTTTGATCAGAAAAAGATGCATTCTGATATCAGATTTATGTAAGTCAAGAAAAAAAAACCAAGCTTCTAGTTTCCGAAGTGCGGAGCCCCAACACCGTGACGCGCACGTGTATACAGCCAACGAGCCTCACCTCACAACTGTGTTGACCAGACAACAATGGTCAATTCTACTATGCCCGCGGACCCACCGAGCGGCCTGTTCTCAATTGATACGGATACGGCTCACATAGTTTGCTCATTACTATGTCTGCGCCGGCGCCACCATTCTCGGCAAAGATCAATATCGTACGAAGGCTCGTGCCCACGCGTTACACTGTCACCGTACGCCGTGGCGACAATACTGGGATTCTATGCTATGCACAGAGCCGAGGTGCAATACTGGCATGCCACGCACGCAACTTTTATTGTGAGCACAGCGTGTCCGAGGAGTTTTCCGATCCTGCCAGCTGTATGCGACTTTGATGTATCTCCCGGATTATGAAAACCAGGTGGTGATTCGTTTTGTGATGTCACTACGCTTTCACTTTACGTTTTCGAAGCGACCATCTTCTGTCCGTGAAAGTAATATCTAAAGGTGATGAGAAACGTGCGAAGGTGACAACCGTGAAAAATATATATACTGTTCGCCATCTTCCCCTCCTCTCCCCATCTTCTCCTACACCCGGCCAAGCAGGAGGATCAAGAATGTTCTTCTCTTTTTTCTTTGTACTTCTCCTTTCTCTTCTCGTGCAGGGAGCCCCCGCGGCGACGTCATCAGAATTAACGCTCCCTCCGCCGTTGCCCGCTGAACAGTTGGGCCTCGTCCGGGCCAACGCAGTTAACAGCTCCACCCACAGGTCTGTCTGCGTCCTTTCCCCTGAAATCCTTTTCGCTCACTGGGAACGCCACAGCTGGGAGCTCGGTACGCTGGCAGAGGCACTGACCGAGTATGAATGGCCGCGGCTCGCAGTGTTCGCTGCCGGATCAGTCCCGCCGCCCACAGAACTACCAAGTATTGAGGCATTTGATGTCCTTTCTATCGCAAAAACGTGCGTGTTGTTAAGCTTTCCCGGCATGGGGTACGGCGTGGCTTTGTACTGTACTGATGTCACTGGTTCTGGCGGTGACATGCAGGGTCGTTGCGAATCAGCCACCAAGTTCTCTCCCTCTCATCTATGCTAGTGGTGCAGTAGGTGACCCCGCCAGTGAGCCTTCCTTTTATCTTGACTCCATTCCTGTCGCTGACTCATTGCACGCGCTTGCGCCCACTCACGCACACACAGGTATCGGTGTCTCTGTCTTGTTGAGTAACTGGACGGATCGCAGCACGCATTTCGTCAAGGGAGCGCCAGGGCAATTACACTACTTACTGGAAGTGGCCCCGCGAGCGCCGAATGGAGCGATCTCGCAGAGAGAGGACCAAGTGCAGCTCTGGTCGAACTTTATCTACATGGCACCGCCATTCATCGCATACTATGGCGCACTGCAGGGCGATTCCGATGGCGAAGTGCTGCTGCAAACAGCGTATGACCAAGTGCGTTTATACCGGGATGTGTTATTTGATGCGGATGTTGGGCTCTGGAGGCATATGGCTCTCGGTACAGGGGTAGATGGGACGCATTGGGGGACGGGTAATGGGTGGGCAGTTGCAGGGATCCTTCGGGTGTGGGCGACGATCCAGCAGTCTTTTGCTGGGAGTTCGATGATTTCTCAGCAGCTTGATCTATTGCAGTGGGCGAGGGAAACGTTGCGTGGCGTATGGAAGTTTCAGGTGGGTTTTGACGTTTCCTTTTGTACTCGAGAAGAAAAAACTGATTTTCTACTGCTGCGCATTTAGCAATCAAACGGCGCACTCTTGAATTACATTGACCAACCAGGGTCGTTCGTTGACATGTCGTCGACTGCGCTTCTGGCCGCGTCGACGTTCCGCTATGCGAGCATGACGGGAGACAACGCGTTCACCCCCGCAGCTATTCGTGCACTGCAGCTGGTCCGAGAGAAAGTCGACAGCCAAGGGTGGCTGCAAGATACGGTCGACCCTCTGATATTCTCATCGCAGAACCCTGCAGGACGTCATAGTCCAGAGGGTCAATCATTCGTGCTTTTGCTCGAGGCGGCGGTGGAAGCGTGGCGCCCAACTGGATCGGAGAGGCGTTGAGGTGTTAAGGAAGTAGCACGTGGATGTGTCCGGCCTTCTATTGTATCTTATCATAGTTTGTTCATCAATCGAAGAATAATCGAGTTGGAAGCGCGATCCCGCCTGTGAGGACGATACCGTGATGCAGTTACCGTTACCGTCGTTTCCGAAGTCTACCTAATTTGTGCGCTGAGTTTGAAATTTAAGGGCGTGCGAAGAATGGGTCACTCACCCATCTGCACTCTCTCTTGCTCTTGACTAATGTCCACCCGTGACTCTCCCTCTGCACGATGGTCATTGTCGTTTTTTTCGGACAGGGCGCGTGCTCGACCAGAAGTGATTGTGTCTTAGATACAGGATTTGAGGCGCGCGCTTTTCTCCACATTGCCCATTGTCAGTTGATACCCTGCTTCAATGGCTCAATTGCGTTCAAGCTCTTGAACATTTGACGCCTTGAAACTTCTTCCCCGAAACGTCTCATCAAACAGACTTTCCGCCTCAAATGGCTGACCCTTTTTTTCTGCTATTTGCTTCGGAGAGTTATACCGCGTGACTGACTCTGAGTGAGATCTTCGTCATGCGATGAAATGGTTTTAAAGTTGCAGAAGATATTTCAGAGGTGATGTATGGTGATGTGCTTCATTCTAGATTTATGTAAGTCGTCAAAAAACAAAACAAAACAAGCATTAACAGTCTCCGAAGTGCAGCGTCCGCAATCGCGCACGTGTATACAGCCTACCTGCCTCACCTCCTCACAACTTGTTGCTTGGACAACATTGATCAATTCTACTGAGCCCGGGGACTCACCGAACGGTCAGTTCTCGGAATCGATTGGTACGATGCAATACCTAAGAAACTAGCCGGTCAGGCCCACCGCTTTTCCAATGAGCATAACGTCCGTCTGACCCTCGACACCATATCCGAGGAGTTTCCGATCTTTCCAGTTTCTGCGACCTTGATGGATCTCCCGATTGTAGGAGCCAGCTGGTTATCTGAGTTGTGGTGTCACTACAGAACGGTTCTAAACCACCACCCTAAACTTTTCTACCCATAGGAGTAACACCTAAAGGAGATGGCCGCGGTTACTACGGTGGAAGATATAAAGTCACTCTGCTAATCTTTACACATCCTGCGTACACACACAGGGCTAGCGGAAAGAACAAGAATGTTCTCAACTTCCATTTTCACCTTCTCACTATATCTTTCTCTTTCCCTTCTCGCACGGGGTTCCTTCACATCGTCGTCGCAACCAAAACTGCCACCCCCGTTGAGCGCTGAAACCCTGGCCCTCGTTCGGGCCAACGCGATCGATATCTCCACTCACAGGTCTGTCAGCTCCCCACCTCCCTCCCTATCTCTACGCACAGTGATTTTTCCCTAACTGTGCGGACCAGCTGGGAGCTTGGTACTCTTGCAGAGGCGCTAACAGAGTATGAATGGCCACGGCTCGGAGTGTTCACTCCTAGATCCATCACACCGCCCATGTATCTCCAAAAGAATGAGGCGGCAGATGTTCTCTCCATCGCAGAAAAGTGCGTGTTAAAGCTTTCCCGTCATGTGATAGTGTGGAGGTATATGCTGATAGCCACTCACTGGCTGCCGGGTTAAATCTAGGGTCGTCGCAAAAAAGCCGCCCAATTCTCTCCCGCTAATCAATGGTGACGGCGCCGTAGGCGATCCTGCCAGTGAGCTTCTTCATTTCATCCAGTCCTCCCTCCGTGTTGTCGACCTAGCGTACACGCCTGCACCTGCTCATTCATCCATAGGTATCGGTGTCTCTGTCTTGCTGCGTAACTGGACATTACACGACCATGGGGACACGCTCTTCGCGACTGCAGCATCAGAGCAACTAGACTACTTACTGAACGTGGCACCACGAGCGCATAACGGAGCCATCTCGCATCGTGAGAGCCAGGTGCAGCTATGGTCTGACTTTATCTACATGGCGCCACCATTCATTGCGTACTACGGTGCGCTGGAGGGTGGGTCTGCAGGCCATACACTGCTGCAGACGGCATATGACCAAGTGCGGTGGTACCGAGAAGTGTTGTTCGACAGAGATGTGGGGCTCTGGCGACACATTGCGCTCGGTGAAGGAACGGACCCGACACATTGGGCTACGGGTAATGGGTGGGCTGCTGCGGGTATGCTTCGGGTGTTGGCGACGATCAAGCAGTCTTTTTCTGCGAGTTCGATGGATTCTCAGCAGAATGATCTATTGCAGTGGGTGAGGGAAACGTTGGGTGGGGTATGGAAGTTTCAGGTGGGTTTTAACGTTTCCTTTTGTACTCGAGAAGAAAAATTTGATTTTCTATTGCTGTACACTCAGCAATCAAACGGCGCACTCTTGAATTACATTGACCGACCAGGGTCGTTCGTTGACATGTCGTCGACTGCGCTTCTGGCTGCGTCAACGTTCCGCTATGCGAGCATGACGGCAGACGAGACGTTCACCCCCGCAGCTATTCGTGCACTGAAGTTGGTCCGAAAGAAAGTGGATAAGAAAGGGTGGCTGCAAGACACGGTTGACCCTCTGAAGTTCTCATCGCCAACCCCGCGAGGACATCATAGTCCCGAGGGTCAATCATTCGTGCTCCTACTCGAAGCGGCAGTGTCGGCGTGGCAGCAACGAGGGTCGGAGAGGCGTTGAGATGTGGAGGAAGTAGCATGTGGGCGCGTCTGGCCTTCCATTGTATCTTGTCATGACAATCGAAGTATAATCGAGCTTGAAGCGTGATCCCGCCCGTGAGGATGATATTAGTAGTGCAGTACGGTGTTTCTGTTGTCGTGTGCTGAGTTTGAAATTTAATGGGCATGCGAACAGTTGGGTCACTTGCGCTAGCTTCAAGGTACTGTATGCTCTCTTGCTCTTGACCAACGTCCACCTGTAACCCTCCCTCTGCACGATGGTTATGTCATTATTTTCAGACAGGGCGTGTGCTCGATCAGAAGTTATCCCATCTTAGATATTGGATTAGAGTCGCGGGCCCCTTCTCCACACTGCTCATCGCCAGTTCATGTGTTGTTGTTTCAATGGCCCAATCACTCTCTTCTCAGACTGCGTTCTACAATGTTACGTCGTTCGTCAACAAGCCCTCGAAATCTGATGTCTTGAAACTTCTTTCCCGAAAATTCTCATCAAACTGAACAGGCGGTGGAAGATATAAAAAGTTGCTCTGCTGTGCTACGAGTTCAACAATTTCAAAACCATCTGGTGCGGTGGCCCGTGAGTGCCGGCAGGAGACGACTGGAAGTCGCGTGGCGGTTCCAGGTGTGTATCTTATATTTTCTTACATTTCCTCATGACATTTTCGGGAAGACCGACGTGTCTCTACACGTTTAGCAAGCGAGTGGGACACTCTCTTGAGCCGTATATCGCTCCTTTGTGTGCTGAGTTTGAGATTAGATGACGTGCGAGTAATTTGAATGTAAGTAATTTTAAATAAGTTATGCATGTGCAACTCTTCCCTCACATAATGGACTTGTCGTTCTTATCGCCTTCCCAGATGACTCGGCCATGCGTATTAGGTACCCCGACTTCTCTACACTGCGTTTCATCGTCGCAGTGTGTTGTTCGTTAGTTAGCATAATCATCATCTTATGTGCTACCTTCTTGGTCCACATCAAGTTTCTCCCCGAATCTGTCCATCAAAAAGTCCCTGCGCCACAAACAGTACTTTTTTTAGTTTGCTTCGGAAGACCATACCACAAAGACAGCAAATGCATAAGTAAAAACTTTTTCATCTGAAGTTGTAGCAAAATGGTTTTTTTTTTCAGAGTAGGCCAATCACCTCAGTCTCACGAACTGTCAAGTTTGGTCAGAAAATGATGGTATTCTGATATCATATTTATGTAAGTCAAAGGACTTCGAGTCTCCGAAGTTCGGTGCCGTGCAATACGCACGTGTATACAGCCGACGTGCCTCTTCTCACAACTGTGTTGATCAGACAACAATGGTCAATTCTACTGCGCCCGTGGCGAGTTCTCTGAATTGATACGGGTCACGTCGTTTGCTAATTACTATGCCGACGCCTGCGCCGCCACCCTCGGCAACGATTAGGATCATACGAAGGCTCACGGCCATACGTTACACTGTACGCCGTGGCGACAATAATATACAGAGTCTTTGAAGTCAAGGTGCAATATCTAGGAAACTAGCAGGCCATGCACATCACTATTCTTGTGAGCACAACGTACATCTGACCCTCGACAGCGTATCCGAGGAGTTCTCTGATCCTTGCCAGCTGATGCGACTTTGATTTATACCCCGATTATAAAGTCCAGGCGGTGCTTCGTTTTGTGAAGTCACTAATGTTATTTTATATCGGTGTATCACTCAACAGGGCCAATGGGACCAAGAATAATTTGAAGGATACCTTACAAAGTGGATCATCGCATGCGATCAACCTTTTGACGTTGTTGAGATGCCCGAAATGCCCGAGTTCACCGAGCTGATGAACGCTGTACAGTAAGTACATCACACTGGCACTCAGTTGAAGATTCCACAATGTTACGCTTTAACTTTACGCTTTGCGAAGCGACCATCTTCTGTCCGTGGAAGTAAAATCTAAAGGAGATGAGAAACGTGCAAAGGTGACAACTGTGAAAAATATATAGTCGTTCTACTGTTCGCTATCTTCCCCTCCCTCTCTCCACCGTCTCCTACACCCGGCCAAGCAGGAGGATCAAGAATGTTCTTCTCTTTTTTCTTTGCACTTCGCCTTTCTCTTCTCGTGCGGGGAGCCGCCACAGCGACGTCATCGGAATTAATGCTCCCTCCGCCGCTGACCGCCGAACAGCTGGGCCTCGTCCGGGCCAACGCAATTAACAGCTCCACCCACAGGTCTGTCTGCGTCCCGTCCCTTCCCCTGAAACCCTTCTCGCTCACTGGGAACGCCACAGCTGGGAGCTCGGTACGCTGGCAGAGGCACTGACCGAGTATGAATGGCCGCGGCTCGCAGTGTTCGCTGCCGGATCAGTCCCGCCGCCCACAGACCTACAAGAGAATGAGGCGGCAGATGTTCTCTCCATCGCAGAAAAGTGCGTGTGTTAAAGTTTTCCCGTCATGTGATAGTGTGGAGGTATATGCTGATAGCCACTGACTGGCGGGTTCCATCTAGGGTTGTCGCGGAAAAGCCACCGAATTTTCTCCCACTTATCGATGGTGGCGGCGCCGTAGGTGATCCTGCCAGTGAGCTGCTTCATTTCATCCGGCCTTCCCTCCATGTCGTTGACCCATTGTACGCGCGTGCACCCGCTCGTTCACCGACAGGCATTGGTGTCTCTGTCTTGCTACGTAACTGGACATTACGCGACCACGAGAACACGAGCTTCGCGACAGCAGCATCAGAGCAATTAGACTTCTTACTGCGTGTGGCGCCACGAGCGCCTAACGGGGCCATCTCGCACCGCGAGAGTCAAGTACAGCTCTGGTCAGACTTTATCTACATGGCGCCACCGTTCATCGCGTACTACGGTGCGCTGCAGGGTGGGGAGGCAGGCTCGGCACTGTTGCAGATAGCATATGACCAGGTGCGGCGGTACCGAGAGGTGTTGTTCGACGAGGATGTTGGGCTCTGGCGGCACATCGCGCTCGGCAATGGGACAGATCCGACTCATTGGGGCACGGGCAATGGGTGGGCTGCTGCGGGTATGCTTCGGGTGTTGGCGACGATCCAAAAGTCTTATGCTGCGAGTTCGACGATTTCTCAGCAAACAGATCTATTGCAGTGGGTGAGAGAAACGTTGAGTGGCGTGTGGAAGTTCCAGGTACGTTTTAAGCTTTTCTTTTTGTGATCGAAAAAAAAGAGAAAACTGAAGATTCGTTGCTCAGCAATCAAATGGTGCACTCCTAAATTACATCGACCAGCCAGACTCGTTCGTTGACATGTCTTCGACTGCGCTTCTGGCTGCGTCGACGTTTCGCTATGCGAGCATGACTGGAGACGACACATACATCCCCGCAGCCATTTGTGCTCTGAAGTTGGTCCGAGAGAAAGTGGACCAGGAAGGGTGGTTGCAAGACACGGTCGACCCTCTCAAGTTCTCATCGCCAAGCCTGCCAGGAATTCATAGTCCTGAGGGTCAATCATTCGTGCTCCTACTTGAGGCAGCGGTGTCAGCGTGGCAGCAACCCGAGTGGGAGAGGCGTTGAGTTGTAGAGGTAGCGTCGTTATCTTATCGATCAATAGATAATCGAGCCAGAAGCGCGATCCCAACTCGGTCCCGTCATTGTCAAAGTGTCAAAAAGAGTGAAAAGTGTACGTAAATGGCGCTGAGTTTGAAATTCGAAGAAAGCAACACTCGAGCTATTTTTGAGGAGAGACCTGAGACCTGACCTGAGACCTCGGTCACCAAGAACAAGATCACACTCAGCCTCCCGAGAACGAACGGGTAAATACGGGATTGATACGATACGCTGTGTTACGCTGTGTTTTGTGCCGCAGTGCCGCATTTTCGATATTACATAATACATTGTTGGTTGCTTTGTCACGTCTTGTCTCTCTCACGAACCCAACCCCCTTCCCCCAACCTTTGGGTTGTGTCCCCCGCTTCGGCTTTCACGCCTGCGAATCTTTTCCTTCCGTTTCCCTCCCTCGGGCCCCTCCCCCCTCTTCCGTCCTTCTTCGTTTCCCCTTCCCCCCTTCCCCTTTCCATTCCATTATTATGAAGGGCGTCATGCTTATCGCATTCCTCGTGGCAGCTTTTGCCTTACTTTGCATACGGGTTCCCTCTGTTTGGTTCGCGCTCATGGCCATCGACGAACAATCGGATGTTCACGAACTCGGCCTCGTCGTTGCTTCTCGTATGTTGTCATTCTTCATTCCCCATCGTCCTCGTTTTCCCCTCCCTTCCTAAACAACGCTGCGCGCGCGCTAACACAAAAAACGCCAACTAGGTAACCCATTCCGCGACAATGGTCCTCCGGCCTGCATGGCCAAGCTCATCATGATGCGTTACAAAGTAAGTAGCTCGGCCACCTCACAACAAA
>QLPC01002554.1:3989-16551 GCA_003314055.1 Lactifluus hygrophoroides | reverse complement strand
GTGAGAGGAGGTCGATATGGAACACATCGTGGATCCTCATGGAAGGGGGGAGGTTGAGGCGATAGGCAATGTTGGACACCTTCTGTGATATCTTGAAGGGTCCTACTCATTTGGGTGACAACTTCCTAGGCGTGTGTACCTTGAGGTTGATCGATTCCAACCAAACGTCGTCCCCTATCTGAAATTCTCGTGGTCGTTTGCCTCGTGAACGATGGGTGTTTTCTAGTCGCTTCTGCGCCTCTTTTCTAGCATGTTCCATCTGTTCCATCCGTTCACGCGCGGCGGGGACTTGGTCATCGATTAGCTCGATATGTACTTGTGGGTTGAAGCCCATGAGGAGTTCGTGCGGTGTGGCGTTTGTGACGTCATGCCTCCAGGAGTTATGGGCGAACTCTGCGATCGGAAGCATTTGCGCCCAAACTGTGGGTTGTGTCGTTGTCCATGGTCGGAGGTACTGTTCAAGCCACGCGTTCATCCTTTCTGTCTGTCCGTCGGTCCTTGGATGGAAGGCGGTAGACAGATTCTGTTGGATTCCCAGTCCTTTTGCCATAGCGGTGGAGAATCCAGACGTAAATCGTGGGTCTCGATCAGAGATAATTCGCTTAGGCATGCCAAACCAAGGGACTAGATTTTGCAGGTACAACCGGGCGATACCGGGTCCGTCAATGTCTTTAGTACACGGAAGGAACCTAGCGGCTTTCAAACACCCTTGATCGACGATCGTGAGAACAGAGTCATAGCCGTCGACCGGAGGGAGGTCAGTGATCAGGTCCATCGAGACATATTGGAACGGGCCTGCTTGGACGTGTGTGTCGAACCGTTGGAGGGGTGCTTTGGGGATCGGCCTGGACTTGGACTCTTGGCAAATTGCGCAACCTTTGACGTATTGTTCCACAAATTGTCGTAGTCTGGGTCCTTCGTATTGTCGTTTGATGAGGTCCCAGGTGTTTGAAATACCCAGGTGTCCCCCCGTTGGTGCGTCGTGGAACTGAGCAAGGATCTCCCGCCGGGATTTGAGGTCGTCCGTGACGTATATCTTCGCTAGGCGATGGGAAGGAGGGGTCAAGGTTTGTGTGAAGAGTGATGGGGGAAGGAGAATACGTGGAGTGTCGTTCAGAATCACCCCCCGGTTAAGGTCTTTGCGGCGGGAGAGGATGTCGGGGATGGTGTTCATATGGCTGGGGATGTGGGTGATCTTGAAGTCAAAGTCTTGGAGGAATGAGATCCACCGCGCTTGGCGGCTAGTGACCTTTTGTGGTATTTTGAAGTATTCGAGGTTTCTATGGTCGGTACGTACGTCAATGGGGTGTCTCGCACCTAGGAAGAGGGATCGTCCTTGTTTGAAACCGAAGATGATGGCTGCAAGTTCGAGGTCATGGATGTCATAGTTCTGTTCTGCATCTTGCAGGCTTCGTGAATAGAAGGCGACGGGGTGCAGTCCATCTTCGAATTCTTGTCCAATTACTGCGGCTAAGGCGAAGCCAGATGCGTCTGTCTCCAATATAAATTGGCGGGTCCAGTCGGGGGTGCGTAAGACTGGGTATGTGGTACATGCCAGTTTTAGCCTATCAAAGGCGGTTTGGTGTATATCTTCCCAACGCCATTGTTGCCCCTTTCCTGTAAGGTTGTTTAATGGTTTTGCGATGTCTGAGTACTTGGAGATAAACGCCCGATAGAAGTTGCAGAACCCCAGAAACCCGCGAAGTTCCTTTAATGTCGTGGGTTCCTTCCATGTCCGTACTCCTTCAACTTTAATCGGGTCCATCTTGACTTGTCCTCCACCGATGATCATGCCAAGATATTCAATCTCTTTTTGTGAGAAGGAGCACTTTTCCGGCTTAAGATAGAGGTCGTGCTCTTGCAGCTTCCTCAACACCTGGGTCACTTTCTTTTCGTGTTCCTCTGTATTGTTTGGCATGGCAATGACCATGTCGTCCATATAAATGCGGAGCCATCCCTGGGCAACTTCTTCCTGGAAGATGTCGTCCATCATTGTCTGGAAGGTTGCTGGGGAATTCGTGAGTCCGAAGAACATGACTGTCGGTTCGAACAATCCCTCGCTCGTCTTGAATGCGGCCTTCCACTCATCTCCTTCCCGGATGCGGATGTTATTATAACCCCATCGTACGTCGAACTTGGTGAATAGGGCTTTACCAGACAATTCTTGTACTAGGTCGGTGATGAGTGGGAGGGGGTATTTGTTGGGAATCGTCCATTTATTCAACGGTCGATAGTCTTGGACGGGTTGATATTTACCGTCCTTTTTTTTGACGAAGAAGAACCCCGTGGCATATGGGGATTTGGACCGTCGAATTCTCTTCAGCCGTTTGTTGGATGCAATGAATTCACGTTGTGCTTCCTGTTCTTTTGGCGACAGTGGGTATACTCGACAGTTTAGCGATGAGGGGGCGTCCGGTTTAAGTTCGATGGCGTGGTCCCAGCATCATCGTGCGGGGAATCGTTCGGAGGCTTCCTCTTCGAATACTTTTCCATATCGATGATAGACGGGGGGTACGAGCTCTTTCCAGTGTCGCTTTGTCTGATCTGTGGCCTTTTCAGCCAATTGTTGGGCAACGGTGGTAGTGCGTTTGATTGGGAGGTAGAAGAGGCGGTCGCCCTCGGCTTTCCTAATCGTGGTGGGTAGCCGCAGAATATCTTGCCATGCGTAAACCGTCCCTTTCAGCCTTCCTCCTTCCCAGTCAACGTCTGGCCGTGCGCTTTCCCCGAAGGGGTAACCCAAGATGAAGTCGTCTTCTCCGATGTCGGCTACCAGGAACACGTGTGTTTGGGTTCGTCCGAGGTAGTTGATTTTGAGTACGACTCCGTCAGTGATGGTACCGAGTGCGTTAGTCATCCCATCGACATTGGTTACTTTTCTTGGTCGTGTGAGTTTTCTGGTGTGTAAGTCGTACTCCTGTAGTACTCTCGGGTGTACGAAGTTTTCTGTTGCCCCTGTGTCGTAGAGGGCCTTCGATGTGGCTCTTTGGTCTCCAATATAATGTACGAATGCAGCTTTGATTGACTTATTCCTAGATACATATATTGAGTCCATACTACATGCCCGAATGAGAGCCATAGCACTCAGGCATCTTGAAAACCCATCTCTTCCCCTTCTGTCCTCATACATTTGATGAATTCTTGTCTGTCTTCTTCTGACAGAGAAACTAGGGCTTTTGCAAGATTCTGTACGCTTTGAGGGGGCGTGGGAACTTTCTGCATATCCTCGGACGCGTCCAAGGTGTCGTGGGAACTTGTTGCCTTGATCCATGGTTTACGGTCCAGACAATTCCGGGCTACGTGACCTTGGCGCGAGCATTCGTAACAGCGTCCTTCCTTGCGATGTTTTTCTTTTTCGGCGTCTGTTACGGCTTTTCGGACCGTGGCGCTCGTGTCCATCGCGTTCGGGTCACGAGGTGGGAGCCTGGGTCGTGCCAGGTTCGCGGGGTTTCCCGTCTGATTCGAGCGCCGCCAGAAGAAGTTCTGGGGGTTTCGAGGCGTTTGGGGCGTTCCCCAGATGTTCTTCCTCCCCTGACGGATGGCTCTTTTTTGCAGGAAGTTCTTCTGCTGTACTTGGGCCGCATGTGCCCATTGCTCGAAGTTTTCGGGGTTTTCCCTGTCGATACACTCGTCTGCAGCCTGTGTGGGGAGCCCTTGGGCAAACATGGCCAATGCCATCGGGTCGTCGATGTCGATACGGGCGCGGTGAGCTAGGACTTGGAATTTCGCGATATATTCGTCCACTGCTCCGTCCACCATTCGTAGGTTTCGCAGGTCTTCACGGGCTTGCTCGTGTGCGGCATAGTCGACAAACGACCGTCGAAAGTCGGCTTCCAAGGCCTCCCACGCGGTCATTCCGAACGGGAGGAGATCCCTTCCGGATTCAACTCTGTCGAGCCACTCGTAGTTCCGTTCGGTCCATCCTTCGACCTTGGGTCCTTCGACAAGGCTCAGGAAGAAGGCAGCCCGTTTGAACGGGTCTTTTGCGATGGTGGCACCTCTGTTCATCAAGATGTACCTTTTGAACTGAGTGAGGAACTTCATGGTGCGTCGTCTATCACCATCGTATCAGTCGGGGGGTATCCCCTTGAGTCTGACTGTTTTTGTTACGTCGTTGTCTGCGTCGAGCAAATCATCGAGCGTGAACGGGTCGTCTCCCGTTCCGCGCGGAGGTCTGCCGGGTTTCTTCGACCCTCGTTCGGTGTGCGAGGATCGTGCCATCGGGGCATCACGTTCGGGATCCTCTCGGTATTCGATGTCTTCGGTGCGACTTGGGGCGCGGGATGGTGCACGGCTGGGGTCACGCGTCGGTACGTATTCCTCGCTGCTCGCGGTCAGGGCGGGGAAATCAATTCCATCCATCGGGTAGTGGCGGACGCCGGTACCAACGCAGACAACGCGGTGGGCAATGAATTTCCCCGCGTTGTACTGCAGTTCGAACCAAACGCCAAAGAGATTTGACACAGCAATGTTCGCTCCTTTATACGTAGTGTAGTAGCCGTTCCAGGGTACTCCATCGGTGTCGGACGTTTTGTATATTATTACGGCTTTGTCTTGGTTATCTGTGCGATAATCGACCGGAACATTGTTCTCGGTTTTGGGTGTGAGTTCGAAGGGCAACTTAGTTGCTGCTAGGGCTTCTTTCGTAGGGACATTCTGTCCTAGGCGCACGATGCGCCAGTCTTTTCGGGAGGCGGGTGCCTTTGACATTTGTTTGGTTCGGTTTTTTTTTTTTTTTTTTCGGGTGTCGGGGAGATCTCGCGAGATCTTCTAGTCGGTAAGCTTGTTCTTATGTCACGCCTCGGTTAGCTGCGTGTCAAGTTCATTCGTTCGGTGTCGGAGATTGGCCTCTTTACAGGCTCAGTGTCTTTGAGAGGAGAGAGTCTTTTGTCAACCAGAAGACCTAACTGGGGTTCAGGCCTGAGTCTTCAGAGAACCGATAGATTCACAGAAGAACAAGCTTAAGGCTTGTTCGTTGATATACGAGGGCTTATATACAGCGCTGATCGAAGCTACTGGTACATGCTACTGCTTGTCGGAACACGGTAGAAACGCGGTGGAGTATACTGGAACGAGACGGAATTCGATAGACTATCGTGGAACTTACTGGGTGTACGAGGTTACGCTCGGTCACCTACCGGGTCACGTCACGGTTGGCGTGACACATCAGGTTTGAGTTCGATGGCGTGGTCCCATCGTCTCTTCCCGGGGAATTGTTCGGATGCTTCTTCTTCGAAGACCTTGCCGTAGGTGTGGTATACCTTGGGGACCAATTCAGTCCAGTGTCGTTTTGTTTTGTCAGTCGCCTTCTCTGCCAGTTGTTGAGCAACAGTAGTGGTGCATTTGATCGGAAGGTAAAACAGTTGTTCATCTCGGGATACCTTGATCTTCGCTGGGAGTTGTAGTAGGTCTTGTTGCATCCATACAGGGCCACCAATGCATCCTTTCTCCCAGTTGATGTGTGGCTGTGCGCTCTCACCAAAGGGATACCCCAGAATGAAGTTGTCTTCCCCTATATCTGCAATGAGGAAGACGTGCTTCTGGGTTTGTCCCTGGTGTGTAAGCGTAATCACAGCTCCTTCTGTCACGGTCCCTGCTGCATTGGTTGTCCCATCGACATTCGTCACCTTCCTTGGTCGGGATAATTTTCATGGTGTGATATTGTACGCTTCAAGGGTTCTTGGATGGATGAAGTTTTCCATCGCACCGGTATCAAACAGCGCGGTTGTCATAGCTCATTCGTCTCCAACATAGCAAATTAAGTCCACTCGTATTGACCGATTCTTTGAGACATATACTGTGTTAGAACTACACGCCCGAATGAGAGCTATAGCACTCAGGCGTTCTGAAAACCCATATCTTCATTCTGTGCCCTCATACATTTGACAAATTCCTCCCTATCCTCTTCTGACAGGGCCAAGAGGGTAGATGCCAACCCTTGTACGCTTTGAGGGGGCGTGGGAACCTTCTGGGGAGTTTTGGACACGTCCGAGGTATTGTGGGAATCAGCTGCCTTAATGCGTGGCTTCCTGTCGGGACAGTTCCGGGCCACGTGACCCTGGCGCGAGCATTCGTAACACCTTCCCTCTTTGCGATGTTTCTCTTTGTCAGCTTCGGTAACGGCTTTTCGGGCCGCTCCGACGCTTGTGTCCATCGCATTAGGGTCACAGGAGGGGAGTCGTGGTCTAGCCGCGTTTCCGGCGTTGCCCGACTGAGTCGAGTGGCGCCAGAAAAACCCTTGGGGGTTTCGTGGGGTTTGCGTTCCCCATACGCTGTTCCTCCCCTTCTTAATGGCTTGTTTCTGTAGCCAGTTTTTATTCTGTGTTTGAGCCGTGTGGCTCCATTGGTCGAACAACTCGGGGCTTTCTCGGTCAATGCAGGCATCAGCAAGTTGGATTGGTAGGCCTTGGGCGAAGAGTGTCATGGCCATGGGGTCGTCGACATCGATTCCGGCGCGGTGGGCCAGGAGCTGGAACTTGGCGATATACTCATCCACTGCGCCGTCAGTCATGCGTAGTTTGCGAAGGTCTTCGAGGGCCTGTTCGTGGGTGGCGTAGTCCATGAAGGATCGACGGAAGTCTCCTTCGATGACGTCCCAGGTGGTTGTCCCTGGGAGGAGGTACTCCTGACCTCGTTCGATCTTATCTAACAGCTCGTAGTTTCTTTCGGTCCACCCTTTGACTTTCGGGCCTTCGATCAGGCTAAGGAAGTAGGCCGCGCGTTTGAACAGATCGCGCGCGATGGTGGCATCTCGGTTCATCAGCATGAACCGTTTGAATTGGGTGAGGAACTTTGTGGTTCGACGGCGGTCTCCGTCGTAGCGGTCAGGGGGAATCCCCTCGAGTCTGACGTTCTTTTCCTTTCTAGGTTCGTTGTCTTCGTTGAGATCTTCGATACCAAAGGGGTCGTCACCAGTACCTCGTGGGCAGCGTGGTCTTTGCCCAGCGGTTCCTCATTCGGTTCGTGAGGATGGTGTGCCCATCACATCATCGCCTTTGGGCCATTCATGGACTTCGATGTCTTCCACATGACTGGCGGCGTGGGATGGTGCGCAGGATGGGTCACAGGATACTGGGCCGGGGACAGGTTCTCCCGACGCCAAGAGCTTTGCGAGGTCTACTCCTTTCAACGGGGAATGTTTGGGGTAGAACGAATCCCGTAGAACGCGATACGCTTCCCACGTATTCTCACGGCGTCGTAGTTCGAACCATACGCCGAAGAGATTAGAGACGGCAAGTTTCGCGTTATTCATGTAGATGTAGTAGCCGATCCATGGAGCTTTGTTGGCTTCGGGCGTCAGGTGGAATATGATGATCTCATCGTGCTGTGTTTCGCGTCGAAATTGGAGGGGAACAAGGTTCTCTTGTTCTGGTTTAAGTTCAAAGGGCAATGTAACCGATGCAAGTTCAAGCTCAGTATATTGCTTATTGTTGAGGCGTATGATACGCCAGTCTTGGCTAACCGTCGTCATCGTGGCGCTCAGTTAGATCGTTCGTTTGTGTTGGTCTTGTAAGCTTGTTCTAATGTCACGCCTTGGGCGATGTGTGTCGTGTTCGTTTGTGATTCAGGGTACAAGTCTGGCTTCTTTACAAGCACAGTGTCTTTGAGATGAGAAGTCCCTTTGTCTACCAGGGGACCAGGCTGTTCTAGAGGCAAGTTTCCAGTAACCCGATAGATTCACAGGAGAACAAGCTTAAGGCTTGTTCATCGATATACCACATCTTACTATATACATGGTGTCTGGGAAGCTACTAGTACACGGTGGAATCTCAACAGAACATTGTAGAACAAGACAGAACACGGGAGGCTATGGAACATTGGAGAACGATGTGGAATAGTACAGTTGGTTACAAGGTTACGCTCGTCACCGGCTGGGTCATGTCACGGTTGGTGTGACATGGGTGAAAGATGGGTTGGCATTCGTGCGGTATTTCAGGATGGCGATAGCAAGGAGCGCGCCGCATATATATGTCTCTGCTCTGCCATTCACACCAAGTTGCTCGCAGATAGGCCAGCATTACCTTTGGCTATTTCCGCAGACACTATCATTAGAGAGTGGGCAATTATCACATTGGCCATCATTAGGGATGGTAATTTCGGCACACACCTCTGGTGTCACGTCAGTCACCTTCTCACCCGACAGTCAGTGCATTGCCTCAGCCTCAGAGGATCAGACGATTCGGGTGTGGGAGGCAATGATGGGAGAGCTCGTAGCAGGCCTGTTTGAAGGACACACCTCTTATGTCACATCTGTCACCTTCTCACCTGACGGTCAGCGCATTGCCTCAGCCTCTGTGGATCGGACGATTCAGGTGTGGGAGGCAACGACAGGAGAGCTCGTAGCAGGCCTGTTCGAAGGACACACCTCTTATGTCCTGTCTGTTGCCTTCTCACCCGATGGTCAGCACATCACCTCAGCCTCAGACAATCGGACGATTCGGGTGTGGGAGGCAACGACGGGAGAGCTCGTAGCAGGCCCGTTCAAAGGACACACCTCTTATGTCACATCTGTCGCCTTCTCACCCGATGGTCAGCGCATCGCCTCAGCCTCTTACGATCAGACAATTCGGGTGTGGGAGGCAACGACGGGAGAGCTTGTAGCAGGCCCGTTTGAAGGACACACCTCTTCTGTCAACTCTGTCGCCTTCTCACCCAACAGTCAGCACATCGCCTCAGCCTCAGACAATCGGACGATTCAGGTGTGGGAGGCAACGATGGGAGAGCTCGTAGCAGGCCCATTCGAAGGACACACCTCTTATGTCCTGTCTGTTGCCTTCTCACCCGACAGTCAGCGCATCGCCTCAGCCTCTTGGGATTGGACGATTCGGGTGTGGGAGGCAACGACAGGAGAGCTCGTAGCAGGCCCGTTCGAAGGACACACCTCTTATGTCTGGTCTATCGCCTTCTCACCTGACGGTCAGCGCATCGCCTCAGCCTCTTGGGATCGGACGATTCGGGTGTGGGAGGCAACGACAGGAGAGCTCATAGCAGGCCCGTTCAAAGGACACACCTCTTATGTCACATCTGTTGCCTTCTCACCCGACGGTCAGTGCATCGCCTCAGCCTCTTGGGATTGGATGATTCGGGTGTGGGAGGCAACGACAGGAGAGCTCGTAGCAGGCCCATTCGAAGGACA
This sequence comes from Lactifluus hygrophoroides, assembly GCA_003314055.1. NCBI lineage: Eukaryota > Fungi > Basidiomycota > Agaricomycetes > Russulales > Russulaceae > Lactifluus > Lactifluus hygrophoroides. The sequence continues at coordinate 7,418 of QLPC01002554.1, read as the reverse complement.
CACCTCTTCTGTCAACTCTGTCGCCTTCTCACCCGACGGTCAGCACATTGCCTCAGCCTCAGACGATCGGACAATTTGGGTGTGGGAGGCAACGACGGGAGAGCTCATAGCAGGCCCGTTCAAAGGACACACCTCTTATGTCCTGTCTGTCGCCTTCTCACCCGATGGTCAGCACATCGCCTCAGCCTCTGGAGATCAGACGATTCGGGTGTGGGAGGCAACGACGGGAGAGCTCATAGCAGACCCATTTGAAGGACACACCAAGATTGTCACGTCTGTCGCCTTCTCATCCAACGGTCAGCACATCACATCAGCCTCTTACGATTGGACGATTCGGGTGTGGGAGGCAACGACGGGAGAGCTCGTAGCAGGCCCATTCGAAGGACACACCTCTTATGTCACGTCTGTCGCCTTCTCACCCGACGGTCAGTGCATCACCTCAGCCTCACATGATCAGACAATTCGGGTGTGGGAGGCAACGACGGGAGAGCTCGTAGCAGGCCCATTCGAAGGACACACCTCCATTGTCACGTCTGTCACCTTCTCACCCGACGGTCATCGCATCGCCTCAGCCTCAGATGATTGGACGATTCGGGTGTGGGAGGCAACGACGGGAGAGCTCATAGGCTCATAGCAGGCCCGTTCGAAGGACACACCTCTTATGTCACGTCTGTCACCTTCTCATCCGATGGTCAGCGCATCGCCTCAGCCTCTTCCAATCGGACGATTCGGGTGTTAGAGGCAACGACAGGAGAGCTTGTAGCAGGCCCATTTGAAGGACATACCTCTGATGTTATATCAGTTGCCTTCTCACCAAATGGCCAACGCATTGCCTCATCTTCAATCGGTCACACTATTCGTGTGTGCAATGCTAAAGTAGAAGATACCCATGAAATTTATTTTATGGACAAGTCTCGGATCGATCCTGATGGCTGGATATGCAGAGGAAATGGTGAACTTTGGTTATGGATTCCCCAGCTTCATCGGACATCTCTTTGTAGACTCGGCACTGTCTGGATTTCAGGTAAACATGAGACTCAGTTAGGTCTTTCACGAATAGTGTATGGTACAAAATGGGCTACATGTATACAATTGGTGTAAATAGCATTAATCGAAATATTATACAATTCACATCACTCATGCCTGGTGCTCTCAGAGTGGCCCTGGCAGGAGAGCAGCATGTAGTGAGTAGCCCGAGGCCCCAACTGTGCATAGTGCATACAGCTTAGAGGCAGAGACCATTACCGTTATGATATCCGATATCCGATAAGGTATAAGCTACAGTAATGACACATTAATGACATGCCAACCTGCGCCGTTCTACGTTGCAAATCGTCATAGCCGCCCTCAAAATCGACTAGGCATATTGGGTATGTCTCGTGCCCTATACATTTCCTCGGGTAGCGGATCTGGGTCCGCCAGTGGTGATTAGGAAGACCGCTCAACCCGTAGGCGTGTGGGTTGCGTGCCACCACAGTCGGTGTCAATCTCCACGAATGTATTCGCCTCGGTCTCCGCGTGCTGCGGCTCTGGGCCCGTATGCGAAGCAGCATCGTTTTTGACCAGTTTTGACCACCCGTGTCTCAGGCTCAAGTGGCTCCTGACTTCCCTATTTTTGAGGTCTTTGGCTAACCCCTCTAACTCCGCCTCAGCACGACGCGTCCTGAACTTGATGAGAGTGAACGTGTCAAACATGTCAAGAATCGCGCGCCTATGACCCCCATGGCCTGGTCCGCCAAGGTCCCTTGCGCTGGCCGCAGCGCGGTATCGCTCGGGGTGCCAAATAGTATGGATGACCTGGGTTGTCCACAGGCGCCGTAGGGTACATGACCTATCCATTTTCAAAAGTTTGAACAAACTGCGGGCGCCAGCCGTCTCGAATTTCGCCGTTGCGGATGCGCTCGTTTGTACTGAAAGACATATCACAACACTCCAGTCTACTGTTTCTACCCACCAGACGAGTTAGTGAAAATCCAACCCGCCTTTCCCGATCCGTTTCGAGTAGAACGCGCATGTAACATAAGAGTGAATAGATTTGCGATATCATCGAGCGGCAGTCGAGCTTGAGCCGATTTGGCAATGTTCGGCAAGCTAATCACCTTTTTTTTAAATTCAGAATTTGTATTCCGCTACATGTGGCAAAGACAAAGATGTGGTGCCACGAGATTAAGGAGGCAGAGGGGACATGTACTGTATGTACGGTGAACAATCTTCACACTTCCTGACAAAGAGCTTGAATTCTCGGCGCTGCGTCGGCTGTCAGCGCCCTGCCCTATGACCTTGGCTAGCGTCTTTGCCTGACCCTTGTGCCCGTCGTCGATTAGAGTAACTGTGGTGATATGAAAATGAAAATGCGGTGACGAGGGATAGGATGGAAAATGCTAGAAGGTTGATGCGCGCGGCCGTGTTGGGTCAGGCTTCCCGGCCCGGGCAGGGGCTCCTGATCTGTGGGGGGGTGAGATGAGCTGCGATTGGGTGGGATCCACCCATAGCACGCTCAACCCCCCGCGAGTCAGGGCACGCCCCTGCGAGGCAGTCGCTGCTGTGGGCAGTTGAAGGCGCATGGCCAATTTAAACAGAGGAAAGCAGTGTCATGGTAATTGTGTTGTTTTGCTAAATCTATGTAATCCAAATTGTGCTAGTATGCAACGCGTGCCTCGGCCTTTGAGGGCGTGGAGGGAGGGTCGAGAAAAGGGCGAGGAAGAAGCCGGCGAGCTTAAGCAGCTGAGAGCGGGGAGGCGGTCGAATGGAGAGTGGGAAGGCTCTCCGACAGCTCCCACTAGGGCGAAGACTTAACCCTGGCCCTACACTCGTCCTCTTTACGTGATAAGTCGCAGGCCGGCGTCTTTACCCTGTGTGCCACGCGAGTTGCGACACTGACCAGGGCGACGTCACACGTAGTGGAGGAGAAAGCCTGGCAATAAATAATATGAGTAGAACGTTCCTGCGGGCGCACCTGGTGAAGAGCGATATGTTCGTGATGAGGCGTTCTGGGATAATTATAACCGTGCTTCGTGGACGGTCCACAGTGGGTGACGGAATGATATCGGGCTTCGTACCTCCTAGGAGACTTGCTTGGCAGGTCGTGTGAACGCTGTGGCCGGTGGTCGGCCCACTCAGGATATCGCGGATGGCGCGGGCGCGGGCGGACTTTGGGCGTTGGATCACTTGGGACGCGTGGGGGAAGATGAGGAGCATGGGAGCCGCAGTCTTGGACAGCACTTGAAGGCGTAGGTCCATTTGGGATGATGGCCATGAGCTGAAGAGCTCCAGCTGAAGTGGTCCGGAAGGCCCCCTACAGTGACTCAAAAAGGTAATGCACGCCACCTCGTGTTTCGGCAAATTGCCTCATTCTCATCAACCACTGTGGCGATCTCAATGAATGTAGGCTTTATTTAAAGCAGGGTATCTAGAGTTTAAGTATAGGTT
>QLPC01002551.1:0-15895 GCA_003314055.1 Lactifluus hygrophoroides | reverse complement strand
TTTTTTTTTTTTTTTTTTTTTTTGAACTGGTTTATTGTCCGGGAACCCCTAGGGCATAAGACATGTGTGTACTTCAGTCATCTATCCTAAACTACCGCCGGTTCACTAGTGCGTGGACTGCCCAAGGGCAACCTACACGACTGACCAAATAGGACCGTATCGCAACTCCTCCATCTCCCGCACGGATTTACGGCATATTAAATCATTACCGCCCCCCACTCACCCAACTAGACCTTCCAACGCCGGAGGTAGCCTAAAGGGAACTTCTTGGCGGGGGAGAACCGAGGCGAATTCAGCTGACCCTTGATGCAGTAAGGAAGGTGGCGCGCCGGAAAGCTAGGACATCAGTAAGAACACACTTAAGTTAGAGGGAATGACTGTGTAAGGTTATGAGAAGGAACGGTGAACATGAAACGGGGCCCCTGAAAGCCGGGTGAGGGCCAGGGTCAGGGGGTGGAGGAGGGGTTAATAGGTACGGAGGGGCATGAGAAGGGCAGCGGGGCGGTAACCCGCGGCACTTACATCGAACAGAGGCCCGGTGGAAGGGAAGAAAGAAACGTCCAAGGTAACAAAGAAGATGAAAAGGGGGAAGGAAAAAGGAGAGTGACTCGAAGCCTAGGGCGTATAGTCCAACGTAGCATGGGAAGGGTGAAGGGGGGGGGGGAAGGAGGGGGGGGACAGGGGTTCCAACGAGGGGTGGCATCGCCAGGCGTCCCCACTAAGCCTGACGAATCCGGCCACAATTGGGGTCGGCTGATCCGTCGTCTCCTCAGAGAAGAGGGACCATCCCTTCTTCCGCATGCGCTCGATCTGCCGGGTGTAACCAGCAGGCATGATGCAGAAGGGCGGGTCGTCGTCCTCCTTCAAAAGGAGGGTAACCCGGGTCGGGGATGGCGCAGGCGGAGGAGAGGGAGGTGAAGGGGCAGGAGGAGGAGCCACAACGTCAGGGACGAAGGGGACATCGACCACCATAGCCTCCAACGCTGCAGGAACCGGCGGAATGACCGGTGCGACTACAGGGGGGGCCTCCTGGGCAGGGGGAACAGGGTGGGAAGGAGGAGGGTCCTCAGCAGGAACAGGGGCTGTCTCACCAGCTTGAACCGCCTCGCCGCCAACTGCATCACTCACCTGGGCCCGCCTAGCCCGTCTCTCACGCCTGGAAGGTCTAGAACCATCTTGCTTCCCTTTCATCGGGGTTTCATCGGCCTTGCGGCCTCCACGCACCTGGCGATTGAAGAAGAGGCGGGCCTCGCGGCCACGGCCATCAAGAAGCTCCAAGACAAAGACAAACATCACCTTCTTCACCCTGGCCATGGGCACAGGGCTGGGGCACAGGGCTCGCGCCTGGTGCAGGAGGTGGGAATGAAACTGGGGAGCGAACTCGACCCAGGTACAGTGATTGGCTACGTCAAGTTGAGCGGTGGCAATGTTGGGAAAGAGGAAGTCACGGGAGAGGAACCAGCGACGACGGAAGATGTTGAGAATGTCGAAGACACTGAGATCAACGACAGGGTCGCAGACAGGAGGGTCTGTCATGACCACCGGGGTTGCCAGGGGAGGAGGAGGAGGAAGAGGAGGATCCTGGGGAGCCGGAGGCTCAGGAGCAGGAGGGGAAGAGACTCGGGGACGCTTGTTAGCAGGGCGAGTAGGGGAAATGACTTTGGGGGTCATGGTGGTAAGAAAGCAAGAAGCTGGGTCGCTCCAATGAGAATATCGTCCATGTAGGCAAAGACCTCCCCTGGGTATTCATTTGTCAATGGTAACATGACTCTGTCCATCATTCGTTGGCATGTGGCGGGGGCATTGCACATTCCAAAGAACAGGACAGTTGGTTTGTATATCCCTTGGGGCGTCTTGAATGCGGCTTTCCATTGATCGTTCTCAGCAATGCGAATGTTATTGTACCCGTCCCTTAGGTCCAGGGTGGTAAAAATGAACTTCCCGTGCATTTGTTCCAAGATCTGCTCAATCCTGGGCATTGGGTAATTGTCTCGCTCTGTCCATTGGTTAACTCGTCGGTAATCTTGTATGGGTCGCTTGGCGCCATCCTTTTTGTCTCTGAAAAAAAAGGGAACTGTCCACCTCGCCTCATCAGGGTTGCACCACTTAATGTACCCCTTTGCTAACTGCTTCTCAATAAATGTTCTTAATTCCTCATTCTCGTTGTGTGTGAGGGGGTACATTCATGAATTTATTGTGTCTGGAGCACCGGGCTTGAGTCGAATCTCATGATTTTCGGGTCTTCCCGGCGGGAAACACCAGGCAGCTTCCTCCAAAAAGAGTTTGCTGTGCCGCCGATATTCCGTGGGACACTCGGGTCTTTCCGATTGTTTGGCTTTATTTGCTGCCCAAACGGTTGCAGGGGAAACGAGACAACAGAACGTTTCCCTTAGCTTGTCCTTTAACTGTTGCACCCGAGTACACGCTCCCTGCAATAGACTGGTCTCCACTGTTGTTTCTGGACCTTTGACTGTGTGATTGGCCCAATCAACATTGGGATTGAACTTCCTGAGCCAAGGATAGCCAAAGATGACCCGGTCTCCTCCCAGCCTGGTCACAAAAAACTCCATTAACTCAGTCTGGTCTCCTCTCCGGATTCTTAAGTCACAGTACTCTTGTATCATGCCGGCTCGATTTTCCGACCCATCCACATTGAAGACCCGCCTCGGCTCCTCAAGACGTCTTGTTCCAATTCCGAGCCTTTTCAAGGCGCTCGGATCGATGAAGTTTTTGGTGGCCCCGCTGTCTAACAGGGCCTGTTCAGCAGCCATCCCTCTGGCACTTTTAAAAGTGAAAGGCATGTATATGGCGTTCCGAGTACTAATATACATTACAGAGGTACCAACACTCCTCACCCAGGCTGCAAGGTGGGAGGGATTCAAAAACCCGAGACGATAAGGCGATCGGTAAGCATATCCTTCTGATCCATTGATAATACACTGAATTCCTTCTGTAGTCGTTCAATCTTCTCGTTGTCCGTTTCCTCGACGACGCGGACTCGTTCTCCTGGTTTCTTGTACGGCGCGGGGCTCTCTCTGATGCGCCTCTTCTTTGGGCAATTCTTGCTGATATGCCCCTTATCTTTACAGTAAAAGCATCTTCCTTCCTTCTGCAACCCCTTTCGTTCGTCGATGGTCAGAACATCGATCTCGATTGCGTCAACATCCATCGCGTCAGGATCACGAGGCAGGCGTCAGTGTTGGCCCCTCAGGTCCTCTCGTTTGTGCGAAAACTTCGGCGTCTGATAGGCTTCTAGCCCCAGTGAGGATCTCAATTCAATCCAGACGTCTTGCATCGCGCGCGTGGTGTCCTGCCATTCGCGCATGGTAGTTGGCCGAGGTTGTACCTTCTCGATTATTGCCTTGTGGAGCGACTTGCTGAGACCTCTCCTGAACAGGGTTATCGTCCCCACATCATCAGCTTCCCACCCGGCGTGCATGCGCAGGCGATCGAACTCGGCTAGATAGCTGTCCAAGTCGGATCCTTTCATGCGGACGTTCAACAACGTCTCATACGCACGTTGTCGGCTGGTGGTGTCGGTGAATGCCCTTCAGAATTCAGCTTCAAAGAATTGCCAAAGCAACTCTTGGTTGGGGTCGATCGGGTTTTGCGCGCGATGGATCATGTTATCCATTCTGGTCGTCATTCGGACAGTCCAATCTTGGACTCGGTCCCCTCGGATGTAGCTCAGCGCGAGTGCCACGTGGTCGAGGGGGCACTTCATTGTTTCGTTACGATGATTGGCTAACCTGTAGAGGTTAAATTCATGCAAAAACCATTTGGATTGGGTGCGATCGCCTCCAAATACGGAGGGGGGGTTTCCTTTCAAGGCCCTGTTGGCTCCAGGCGGTCCTGGGTTTCCTGCGGCAGCAGCCCCTCCGCCGCCTCCTGAGCCAAAGGGCCAATGTCCACCACCTCCACTTCCGCTTCCGCCTCCGCCTCCTCCGCCTCCGCCCCCGCCTCCGCTTCCCTGCGACATGTAATTGCGAGGGTTCTGCGTGCGGGTTACCGTGGTGGCAAGTGTGCTTTGGATAGAGGTGTACACAGGCCCCGTACTTTTTGGCCTCTCGATGATGGCTTTGTCGAATATCATGGGCCTCTTCCCTTTGCCTGTGTTGTGTTCCCAGGCTCCTTGAGTCAGAGCCTTGTCTCGTTCAGGGAAATGCCCTGCTGGAGGTAGGCTTGTGTCGAACCCTTTAGCATCGACTTTAGTTAACAGCTCAACTCCCCTAGCTACCGCACTCTCGCCTGCTGTTTCCGGGTCGGCTACTCCTGTGTCAAAGCCCACCATGTGGACCTTTCCAGGTGTGGATCGTTCCACGCATCCCCCTGATTCGTCGCTGCTCTCCTTCTTCATTCGCGGTGCTTCCAGGTCTGTTGGCGTCCGTTGATATTCGGGGTGCTGGAGTTTGTCCGTGCGCCAGTACCTGAGCCCGTGCAACTCCTCGTCTTTTATCAGGAGCCCTGGGCTTGTGTACCACCCATCCTGGCCGTCTCGTCCCGTCAACATATACCACCTATCGTTTACGAGCTCTACCGCACGTGGGATGTTCCCTAGGCAGGTCTCGTAGCAGTTGTCCATGGGGTTGTTGTACAGGATCCATTCGGCGGCCCCCTTCACGTGCGCTGGGAGGTCGTCCTCCCAGCGCGGGAAAATTCGGGTGAAACCTGTTTGACTGATTATGGCGCGCACGCTCTGCAGAACGGCGCTGCTCATTTGGGGAGTAATCGTGTAGGATTTCAGTGGGTACATTCGTATAAATCTCTCTGATCAGCTGATCGATTAACTGATCCGTTTCTCTAGCCTCCCTTCGTACGATCTCGACTTCATACGGGTCTCCCAACACCAGCGCGTGCTGCAGTCGCTGCTGCAAGTCCAGAAGGCTTCTCTCAAGTGCAATTAGGAGTCAAAGGTGCGACACTTGGGCACCGTGTACAAGATGAATCAGGGCGACCTTGGCTCGATGCACAAATATTTCGGCCAGGATGCCTTCAAGCGTTTGGGTTCAAAAGGGGATTTCGGGGCACAGTGCGCATTGTACGTCTGCAGTCCACACAATCAGATCCAGCCAATGCTGTCTCTCTGGGTCGGTTTGGGCGAGGCAGAAGCATCTTGTCAACTCGACCTTCTGCTCCTGCAACTTGCAGTAGATGATTATGGTTTGATCTATCCGAGCCTGCTCTGCCGATACTCGGTTCTCCAGATCTCTTCTTGTCGTTCGAGGACACTAATCCACCTCAGTGTAGCCTCGATGTCTTGTTGCCACTTCTCTGTTGGTCGTCGACGCTGCACAATCTCGAGACGGAGCCTTCGTTGTAGGAGGTTTGTAAGGAGGTGGCTTCTGACTCTTTGAGCCAAGTGCTGAGCGCGGGTTCGGTTACGGTGGTCCAGGAGAGCTATAGCAGTCTTTCCTGTACTTGTCTTTGGTAGATCAGTTCCAATCTACTAGCTTCGTTGGCGATTTCGAAGACTAGAGAAAATATTGCTCTGTCAACTGTTTCACTAAGTCCTATCCCTTTGAGGGCTTGTAGCGCGACTTTATGTAGCGCGCGTTGTTGTTCGGTGGTCGAAATCCTTCCTTCCAGCAATGAGGATCTTGCTTCCCACGGGATCCGATGATACGGGTCTGCCCGGTTGGGTAACAGCTTTGAGTTCTGTGTTACGGCTCACATGGGCCAGCGCTTAGATAGCACAAGATCAGACGGCAAGGGAGCAGCTGATTACGATGCAAGCGATCAGCCACTACCTGGTCATGTGACCGTGGGAGATAGTAGATTAGATGACAGATAAGCAAGCGCTTATCTGTGTAGGCATGTGATGAGTGGAGGGTGATTAGATCACGCTCCTTGAGTGGATAAGATAAAGAAGATTAGATAAGGTTGAGCTTTGAGCGCACTCAGTGATTACTCCGCCTCTCTTACTGGGACAGCAAGAGCAGGAGAGTATAAGGCTATGAGTGTGATTCTGGGAACTAAGTAGAACTTGAAGCTGGCCTTAATGGCTTGCTCGAGTTCGTCTTAAATACAGGGGGTCCCCGGTCAGCAGGGGACTGGCTCAGATCAAGGTGGAGTAAGTCCACCTTAAACCTTGTGCCTTTAAGATTTAGACTATTTGGCTACAAGACTTCGGACCATGAAGAGATTGCATAATGGAGCGCCAAATTGGGCGCTCCTTGACTGTTCTACATTCGACGGCTGCTATATAAGTCCATCCCATAAATGGGAAGTGCTTCCCATGCTCCCTTCCTCTGCTATGTTTGTAACAGCAAGGAAACGAAAGATCAAGGCTAGTCTGATAAGGGAAAATGATACTTTGTGGCATTAAGAGGCTTTTTTGTTCATCGAGTGGCATTGATTGGCAAGTGGCATTGATCGGGCATGAGTGGCATTGATCGAATGTGTGGCCTTTTGTGCGCAGCCACAGCACGTTCCTTACACCAGCCTGGGGGTCGAAATTTTGACCGTCCCTGGTCAACGCTCTTCTTCAAAACTTCTTCTACTCCAGATCTACTCCTTCTTCAAGATCGTCTTCATCTTCATCTAGGTAGGCATCAGCAAGGGTGTCACATTCAACGATGCGGGTAACTGGGATTGAGGTGCGGGAGCAGGTGTGATAAGGGACAAGGCGAAAAGCAGCAAATCATAGCTTAGAAATGGCTCCATCAAGTTCGGCGAGTCGGTAGGAACCGTTGGGAGTGTGGTGGACCACGAGCATAGGACCAAAGTAGCAAGGGCTTGTTTTATTGCTAAGACCGGTTTCAATAGATGAATTGCACACGAGGACGAGTGCGCCAGGCTGGAAGTTGTGGTCGCGTATGGTTGACTGATACAAGCGTTTGAATTGCTTCACCGAGGCGAAACAGCTGCGGAGGACGTTGTTGTGGATGGCTTTGAGGTCGGTGTCACATTTCTGGAGCTGGCGTGTACGGATGGCGATGAGGTTGGCAGTGGATAAAGGTTTGGCAATGTCAGGGACGAGGAAGGTGGCGAGTGTAATATCGAAAGGGAGGATGGGTTCGGTGCCGTGCGCCATGTAGAAGGGAGAGTGTCCGGTGGATTTTCGAGTCGTAACGTGGTCTGCCCAGAAAGCATGAGGAGCTACAGTAGGCCACTTAGAGATGTTGCCTTCGCAAGCCTTGACAATAGATTCCCTGATAGTACGATGCTGTCGTTCTACAATCCCGTTAGCGCGTGAGTTATAGGCCGAGATCCTGATGTGTCGGATGCCAAAGCGATCAGCAAGCCAGTCGAGCGCAGCTACAAACGCAGTGCCATTGTCAGTAACGATTTCTTCTACGGCTCCCCAGCGGCACAAGATGTCTTCGAAGATAAACACGGCGAGAGTATGGCCAGTCTCAGAGCAGAGCGCGTGCCATTTGGGCCAGGCAGAGAGCGAGCAGCAGGCTTGAACGATGTAGCGAAAACCAGAGGCGCGAGGCATGAACATAGTGTCGATGTATGCCTTTCGGAACAGTGGAGCAGGGGCGGCAACAGTGGGAGGAATGCGGACTTTGGTTGTTTGGCGTATCTGGCACTCGTGGCAAGTTGAAATGTGATGTTTGACGTCGTGAGCAAGTGAAGGCCACCAGAAGCGGTTGAGGATGGTGCGCAGAGTGCTGTAGAACCCTTTGTGGCCTAGCTTGTCGTGTGCGTTGCGGATGGTGGTGCTGCGTTGAGGGGGAAAGAGAACCAGCTGGTGCTGTCCTTGCTTCTGTCGCTTCCAGAGGCATCCGTTATGTGCGAAGAATGGTCGGGCAAGTTTGAGGAGCTGTTTGCGTTCTGTTGAGGAGATGGGGCTTTGAGTTGTACCAGAGAGAAAGTCCAAGATGCGCTTGAGTTCGGTGTCACACGCAGATGTGTCGGAAGGAGGAGTCGGCGCTGAGGTAGCCAGAGGAGAAGTATCCCCTGCCAGGACGTTGAAAATTTGAGCTGTAGGGAACTGAGAGTGCTGCCTAGAGTCTATCCAGATGTTCAGAGATAGGACTTCATCAATCCAATCCTCTGGGTCTCCGTCTTCTTCGTCTTCTCCAGGGATGGGTTCGCGCCAGGAGAGGCCGTCGGGACCTTGATGCTTCTCCGCGGGAATGTGGACGAGCTTGAAATCAAAAAGTAAGATTGCGGCAATCCAGCGATTCATGGCTGCATTCGGCTGGATGTCGGGGTTGTTTAGCATGCCGCGGACGTACTGCGCGTCCATTTCTACGATGAGGTTAGTGAGGCCGACGAGATGGACACGGAGTGCTCGGAGCATGTGGAAGAGACCGTAGAGTTCGATCTTGGGCTGTGAATAGCAGCTTTCGTGGTCATTCCAGGCGATGGAGCCAAAACGTGAGGGTCTTTGCTGTCCATCTTCGCAATCCTGGGATAGGATCCAGCCGATGGCGCACCAGGATGAGTCGATGGCAAGGTAAATGGGGCATGCGGATGTGTAGTCAATAGGAATAAGGGTGGGTGAGTTGATGATGGCGTTCTTGAGTGTGTTCATGGCTTCGTCGTGTCGATCTTCCCATACGAAGTTGATGTTCTTGCGCATGAGGTCGATGAGGGGTTGGGTGATGGCAGAGTAGTTCTTGATCCAGATGCGCATGGTTCCTGCTGTGCCTAGGAATGCGCGGATGTCGGTAACAGTCTTGCAAGGGGGCCAGGATTGGATTTTGGCGGTCTTCGAGTCTTCTGGGATGCGGCCTTTGTAAGTGCACTTGTGGCCAAGGATGACGACTTCGGGTGCTGCGATGAAGAGTTTCAGGGCTGATATGGTGGCGCCAGTGTGGCCGATGCGGTGGATGATGTGGTGGACATTGTTGAGGTGCTCCCAGATAAAGCGGCAGATGCCTGGGTTTGCAGCAATGGTTTCGTATCCCCCACCTGGGGTTTTGTAACATGAAGCTGGGCCCTTGATAGCAATGTCATCTAGGAATGGCTTGGCAACTGAGGGGATTTTGGGCTGCAAGAGGAACGTGACGTCGCCGTGGAAGATTGTGACGGCGTTGGTAGAGCCTTGAGGGAGCACAGTACAGCAATAAGCACCGAGAGGGGTCTGAAAGCTAGTGAGATCACGAGAGGAGATGTCGAGAGTTCGGTGATTGTAGCCAACAAAGAGATCTAGCATCATGTAGCAAGAGCAAGCTGCCATGCCTTCAACAAATTGGTCGATGAAGGGGGGCACGGTGGTGTTGTGGATAGTGACAGCGTTGAGCAGCTGAAGGTCATGCATGAGGCACAGGGAGCTGTTCTTTTTCTTGACACAGAACAAGCAAGATCTGTAAGAGGTGTCAGAGGGTTCATAAATGCCAGCTGCGATCTTCCTCTTGAAGAGATCGATGACATCGTCGAGGATGCCAGTGGGAATGGGGATGTTCTTGTGGACCCAGGGTGTGTGGGCGATGGTGGGGATCTTGACAGGGGAGAAGTAGTCGTCGTGGAAGCGTCCGCACTCCGACTGTCACGCTGTCTTGACGTTCTATGGACTATTCTTTCCTTCCCAGACACGTTGTAACCCTCGCATTCAGAGGGCTTCTATTCTTACTCATGCCGATGGACTTCTGACCCCGTTCCTACCTATGGTACTTACTATACGGACTCCTTATCGCTCAGTAAGGGCTCTAGGCCCTCTATCTTCGTACCCCATACTCTGGACTATGACGCGTACCCCGTCTCATGACTCGAAGGCCATATGGGCCTCTGTACTATACTGGATACGGATATATGACTCGACAGATACTGGATCATGGGACAGGCCTGAGGAAGGCAGTGGAACATGCTGGAAGGGCCTTAGGAGCGCCAGTGGATGTACTGTAGGACTACTTAAGGACTTGTGACGTCTCTAGGTAGCCTTAGGTCTGTTCTCCTCGTGGATATACTTCCTAAGTCATTCCTCTTATCGTGTGAACCCTCGCTCCTCAAGCGCATTGCTTGACCTCGCTTGGAACAGACCAGACAAGTCAGAGGGCGTATCGAGTCCTTGCTAGACTTGTGGACACGCTTAGGACTTAGGCGTGACATTAGAACAGACCTCAATCCTGGCTCCGAGGTCAAGGAAAGGGAAACAGCTCCAGAGGGACCCCGACTTCGGACGAAGACCCTCTTACCCTACACTCCCCTTCTTGTGCCCCAGTGCAGGACCCAAGGACGTTCTGAAGGGACAAATCATACATTGGAAAGGGCAGAGAGCCGTCTATCACTTAGAAAAAGGAACCGAAGTCAAAGGACATATCCTCAGGTGGAGCGGTTGGTACACCCTCTCCGACGAAGGACTATTCCCCCTCACATTCGCCCACGGACTCTGGTTTGAGTTCGAGAAACACTTCCACCAAGACAAAGGCGACTATGACAACGACGAAGAAGGAGAAGCTATCAGGCTTGCACCAAGTGCCTACAACCCAGAACTCCTTCAGATAGAACCTGAAGAACTCACGACACTTGACATTCAACCTCTATTACAAGCTCTAGAGGAAGGAGAGGACACTCCACAACCTGCTAGTACCGACCCCGACGACTCTAACACCCCTGAGGACAGAGAAAGCAACTCCAACGTCCCAGAAGATCCCAGAATGACTAGCACTACTACCATCACCCCAGCACAGGTCCAGACCACCGCCAATTTGGTACTTAATCCCCTCAGCAACACTACGCAGCCCCCAGGACAGCCTGAAGGCAGTGGCAGATCAAGTGGCGGAGCCCCACCTCCTAATCCTGGAGGAGGTGGAGGAGGCGGACCGGGAGGACCCGGTGGACCTGGAGGACAAGGAGGGAATGTCCAAGGACAACAGGGCGCTGCGCCGCCTGGAAATGGACGCATGGAAGGCACCCCACCACCACCCTTTGAGGGAGAACGCCCCTTAGCAGATGCATGGATGGAGGCACTCGTCCTCTATCAATTCACCAACAAAGATACCCCTGTCATGAGGGACCCCTATAGGAAAGTCGCACACGCCCTTACCTACATCCGTGGACAAGCAACCGCCGAATGGAAGCACCAAAAGATCCAGTGGATCTCGGTTAGACCCATCCCCACCCCACCTCATGTCAACGTTTGGGACGAGTTTAGGTCCAACTTCGAACAAGATTGGATGGACATCAATGCGGCTACCAACGCAGCGACAATGCTTCAAAAGCTCAAAATGCAGGGACAAGACATCGACCACTATATTAGTACCTTCGCGGCATTGGCAAGGAAGGCCAATTACCCTTTAGACAATGAAGCGGTACACGACATCTTTAAACGAGGGCTGACCTGGGCACTACACCGCGAGATTGGACTCGCGGATGTGAATATACACACCTGGGAACAGATATGTACCTTGGCACGGAACAAACAAGCCAAGCTCTCAGAACTAGAGCCCTACCGCCCCCAGAGGAACTTCTTCAGACGTGAAGGTCAGAGGGGAGGACCGCCTAGGCCGTTCTTCCAGAATCAAGGCAACCGACAGTATAGAACGCCACCTAACCACCCCGATGCCATGCAAGTGTACGCCCTTTGTGGCATCATCGAAGTGGATGCCCAAAAGCTCAAGGCTGAAGGGAGATGCTTCCTGTGCAAAAAACAAGGGCACATCAAGTGTAATTGTCCTTCATTCAAAGGACCATGTCCCAAGACCATGCAAGCCTCAAAGATGGACACCAGTGATGTCACTAGCGACTTGGGAAGCACCACTACGTCCTCTACCCTCTCCACAGACCAGGTCTTCGAATACTTGCGTTCTTGCGACATGTCAACCTATGAAGAATTGCAGAAGAGGTGGGAGAGCACAGAAGGAGGACAGGATTTTCAGAAAGCTTGAATAAGAAGGCCTTTATTCGAGCTATGTTTCAACGCGATGTATTCCTACCCAGACTGAATAGTATGCGACTTCTAGTTCGTTTTCACACTGCGTTGAAAGAGGCAGACTTGGTGGCACTAGTGGACAGTGGAGCCACCAGAAACTTCATCTCGAAACTGTTCATTGAAGAACATGGGCTTGGTACCAGACCACTGTGGCGTCCCAAACTGTTACACAATGCCAATGGGATGGCCAACAAAGGAGGGATCATTGACAGGTACACCAACCTCGAAGTCACCACAGGAGACACCACCCACACCCTCCGATTCTACATAGCCGACATGGGGAAGGACCAGATGGTGTTGGGATACCCCTGGCTCATCGCGGCCAACCCTTGACCAAATTGGGCCCAAGGGACGATGGACGCCGCCCTCATTATTAAAACGGCTGGAGCAGCAGCACCACTGCCTGACAAGGAAACTAAGGTGGCAGGACTACATTCTGTTACCATCAAAAACCGACCATGGTTGAAGAAGGGAGAGACGATAGGGCTGGAATGGAAGAAAACCACTATCGCCCAACAACTAGCTGAACAAGCTCACGACAAAACAAAGAAGGACTGGAGAGATATAGTCCCTAAGGCTTACTGGAACTTCGAGAAGGTGTTCAGCGACGAAGAGTCGAAGAAGTTCCCTCCCCCTCAACCTTGGGACCATGCCATTGAACTCCTGCCCTCTGCACCTCAAACCCTGGACTGTAAAGCCTATCCCCTCACGAGAGAGGAAGACAAAGCTCGAGATGCGTTCCTCAAAGAACACATAGACAGGGGAACCATTCAACCATCCAAATCACCCTATGTGGAACCTCTGTTTTTCATTACCAAGAAAGACGGGTCAAAGAGACCCATCATCGACTATAGACAACTCAACAAACATACACGACGCAACAACTACCCCCTCCCCCTCATCGATGAACTCTTCGACTGTCTAAAGCTCCACCCGGACCGCCCCTCTGAACTCTATACGAAGCTGGATGTCCGATGGGGATACAACAACATTAGAATCAAGGAAGGGGATGAATGGAAGGCAGCTTTCAAGACATCCACAGGTTCCTTCGAACCATTGGTGATGTTCTTTGGACTCACCAACTCCCCAGCTACCTTCCAGGCTATGATGAACCACCTCTTCAGAGAACACATCGACAGTGGACACGTGACAGTGTATATGGACGATATCCTCATCCACACACCCAATTCAATGGAATTTCACCGATGCAAAGTACGAGAGGTGTTGAGACGGACACAGATATACCAGCTTGGCCCGGTCCGGCTACCTGCCTTATGCGGACGACGCGACTTGTAGGTAAGTCTCTGATGCTCGGATCGGCTAGATCCTAGGAACCGGAGTACCCGGTTCGCTTATTATGAATGGAGCGCCCTAAGTGCTCCAAGACAATTGGACTTCTAAATCGGGACTGCTAACGATCTTGATTACTGTATGAAATAGAATGGACTACTTAGAAGTAGCGCGATCATTAGGATCAATTATGTTTTAGATCTATTAAGTGCGATATTAAGTACTGCAGGATACCTTGCTACTGTATGATCGCACTCCATGTTTCATCCTTGGGAACGATCTAAAGGATCGTATACCTTCTCTTGGACTTCCTGGAAGTCCCTACTGTATGTTTCAAGTGCCCTGAGGCACGGACTTTTGATGTGTTTACAAAATGGATCTCGCGACACTGTATACGCAATATTGTGGACACCTCTACTTGCTCTTTTTGGATATTTGTACATATCTACACCATAGAGTATATAAATCCTCCTATGGGAGTGGGACGAACCCCATCTCCTACAGAGTAATACATCTCTGTTCTCTGCACACTCTCAGGTCTTAGCTGCCTTATCAAACACCTTCATCGCTGCTGTTCATCAAGAGGTACTTCAAACCCTCCAAGACAACGAGCTGTACCTCAAACCAAGTAAATGCACCTTCGAAGTACCAGAGGTCAAATACCTAGGAATGATAGTCAAGCCCGGAGGAATCGCCATGGACCCTGTCAAGGTGGAAGGAATCAGAAACTGGAAACAATCTCGTAACCTGAAGGAAGTACGTTCCTTCCTGGGGTTCCTCAACTTTTACAGAAGATACTTCGCAGGGTTTAGCACTGTGGCACGGCCGCTAAACCACCTAGTCGCAGAACTGAACAAAGGAACCAGATTCCATTGGGACCCGGACCATGAGAAGGCATTTGGAGAACTCATTGTGAGGACCACGACCGCCCCGGTTCTACAACAACCCGACTTTGAGAAGCCGTTTGTGGTGAACACGGATGCCTCGGGCTATGCGTTGGGAGCTGTGCTACAACAACAGGATCACAATGGAAGACTCCGACCCATCGCCTACCTCTCAAAGACCTTCAGTGACCAACAGAGAAATTGGGACATCTACGATAGAGAATTAATGGCGGTTATCGAAGCTCTGAAACATTGGAGAAGATACTTACTGGGTGTGAGACACCAAGTACACATTAAGGCGGACCATGACAATCTCCAATATTTCCGAAAGCCCCAAGACCTGAACCGAAGACAAGCAAGATGGATGAAGGTTATGGCCGATTACAACTTTACCATCGACCACCAACCGGGCAAGCAAAACGTGGTAGCGGACTTCCTGTCAAGACCATTTGAAGAAAACGAAGGACAGGATGATAACAAAGCTACCACACTCCTGCCGGAACTTCACTTCGCCAAGATGACCTTCCCAGAAGAGCTGGGGGAGCGGAGAGCAGTTCTTGCTCGCTTTCATGACCACCCCACAGCAAGACACCTGGGAATCGACAGGACTAAGGCACTGCTGAAGCAAAGATATGAAGGCGACGACATCGACCACTTCGTAAAGGGCTATGTCCAAGGCTGCGCGGTCTGTCAGGCTAACAAAACTAGAACCAACGCACGCAAGGTGTCGACCTACAATCTAGATGTACAGCCTGACCTAGGCCCCTTCAGAAGTGTGTCTATGGACCTTATCATGGACTTACCCCCCAGCCATGGATATAATGCCATCCTGACCATCGTCGATCAAGGGTGTTCGAAGGCTACTAAATTCATCCCCTGTACGACGGAGATCTCTGCAGAAGGAGTAGCGGAGCGATATTTTCGCCACTTAGTACCCTGGTTTGGACTCCCTACCCAGATCATATCCGACAGAGACCCTCGATTCACATCAGGCTTCGCCAAGGAACTCTGTTGCCTCATGGGGATTACCCAGAACATCTCCACAGCTTACCACCCCCAAACTGACGGACAAAGTGAAAGAATGAACCAGTGGCTCGAGCAGTATCTTCGCCTATGGGTTTCGAACGAACCTGAAAGATGGAGTGAATATCTGACACTCGCAGAATTCACCCACAACACCTGGCCACATGAGAAGACTGGCTATTCCCCCCATCAACTCCTTATCAGATACCAACCCGAAGTCCGCTTCAACACAAAGTCATCAACCGTCCCCAAAGTCCAGGAGAGGCTAGAACAAATCCAGAAGGCTAGACACGACACCACTAGGCTACACGAGGCCGCCAAAAAATACCACCCCAAAACCACGTTCCAACCAGGTGACCAAGTCTGGCTCGAAGGAAAGAACCTCAGGACACACCACCCGACCCTCAAACTAGCCCCTAGACGTCATGGACCCTTTAAAATCACACAACGTGTTGGCAAGGTGGCTTATCGTCTAGAACTCCCTTCACATTGGAAGGTCCACAACGTCTTCCATGTGAACTTACTCACACCATACAAGGAGACGGAGGAACACGGTGCAAACTTTGAACGACCCCCTCCTGACCTTATCAATGACGAAGAAGAGTGGGAGGTAGACCAGGTGCTCGACACGAGGCTTTTTGGGCGCAAGAAGCAGAGACAATACCTTATCAGTTGGAAAGGATACCCACAGTCTGAAAACTCGTGGATCACTGACATTGACCTCCACGCACCTGACCTTATCGCAGCCTTCCACCAAAGAAATCCCATTCCTAGGCGCCGAGGCCGTCGCCCCTCTTAAGAAGGGGGTAAATTCACCATCTTCTCGTTATTCCCCACTCCCACTCCCATATTTCCACTCTTAACATCCTCACCT
>QLPC01002548.1:0-11279 GCA_003314055.1 Lactifluus hygrophoroides | reverse complement strand
CTGGGCCTATAGTAGATGTGGGGGCCCCACATCCACCTAAGCGCATATAGCGCTGCTAATCTACTGTATGTAGTGTGTACAGTGACAAAGGTTTTGCTTAGTGCACATCTCCATCGCCATGGTCTGTAGTGCACCTTGCCAAAGTCTCCTTAAGAGACCCAGTACAGACCTAGCACACTGTCTGCCCCATCGGCCTGACAGGGGACGTGCTAGTTGGGGGCAACAATGAACAAGAGAGATGTACAGTGGGCCAAAAAACCATTCCAATGTTTTCCTGTTTTGACTTGAAGGTGCAATAACTCATTAACAAAAATTCCTCAAATCATGAAAATATTTCGGAACATGCCCATGCATCCTAGCTTTACTTTGAGCCCTCATACTATCGTCCACCCATTAGTTGACAGGGGCACCCATCAGTCGACAGGGTCCTTGTCACATATTGTCATGACAGGTCAATTTAAACTCAGCAAGTTTGATTTTTGAGCACTCAAGCTAGCACGCGCACTAGGTTTTGGAGGTAGTATAGTAAGTTATGTTGGTGTTGCAACTGAGGGAGGGCCACAAATAAAGCAATAAAAGGTGTTTGTAATCTGGGGAGTGTACAAGAATCAAGTACAAGTGTTTGTGGGACAGCAGTGGCCAAAAAGCCTGCAAACCGTGCATTTTCGGCAAAGGCTAGCCCTCTAGATGCTCCTTAGTTGATAAGATCATCTTTTCACTAGTGCATCCCGGTGTCTGGATAGGCGGATACCAACAACTCCACTTCGGCATATGTCGGCAAGCGTGACTTTTCATTACAACTGCTGAAAAATGGGACTCCTCAAATACTATCCCAATTTCTCTGATTTTTGGACTGTGGGCCTTCCATAAAATAAGAAAGTTGCCATTAAAATATCTTGGGCATACATGAAGAATTGAGCTAGATATAAACAAGTGTCGACTGATGGGTGTGCTGACTAAGGGTGTCGACTGATGGGTGGACGATAGCATGTGTTCATTAGATCAGTGGTTCCTGAGTTATATAAACTTTATGTCAGAGTATCCATTGGAATGGTTTTTTGGCTGATCATCTCATATGCATAATTTGATGTTTACTGCTCAATGTCTGATCTATAAATGCCACCTGAGTATCTTTTTTTTTTTTTTTTTTTGGAATCAGTTTATTGTCTCAGCATACTGGCTAGGCAACATGTATACTACATGAGAATACTAAGCATGAAAAGGTGATATAGCTAAATATGGGGGTCAGGGGAACGGGTCAGGTTGTTGAAACGGACACAGATATACTGGCTTGGCCCGGTCCAGCTACCTGCCTAATGCAGACGACACGACTTGTAGGTAAGTCTCTGATGCTCGGATCGGCTAGATCCTAGGAACTGGAGTACCTGGTTCGCCTATTATAGACAGAGCGCCCTAAGTGCTCCAAGACAATTGGACTTCCATATCGGGACTGCTAACGATCTCGATTACTGTATGAAAAAGAATAGACTTTGTAGAAGTAGCACGATCATTGCGATCGCTTAGGTTTCAGATCTATTAATACGATATTAAGTACTGCAGGATACCTACCTACTGTATGATTGTTTACATAGATCAGAACTGTTTCATCCATAGGAACAATCTAAAGGATTGCAAACACTCTCTTAGGCCTGCTAAAAGGCCTTATCGTATGTTTCAAGTGTCCCATGACACGGACTTTTGGTGTGGATATGTTCTACGTACTTTTCCTATCTCGCGTCACTGTAAATGCGATATTGTGGACACCAGTACTCACTCTTTTTATGTATTTGGACATATGTACACCTAAAAAGTATATAATGCCTCCTATGGGAGAGGGATGATCCCTATCTCCTACAGAGAAATACACCTCTGTTCTCTCTATCCCCTCAGCTCTGCTGTGCTATCAAAACTCTTTTACTTGCTGCTGTTCATCAGGTTATGGGCCCTGTGCTCAAACTATAAAACAAAAGACTACACACTCACATCTACATCATGTCGACTATGTGAGTTACGTCCCTTGTTCATTGTTGCCCCCAACTAGCACATCCCCTGTCAGGCCCATGGGGCAGACAGTGTGCTAGGTCTGTACTGGGTCTCTTAAGGAGACTTCGGCAAGGTGCACTATAGACCATGGCAATGGAGATGTGCACTAAGCAAAACCTTTGTCACTGTACACACTACATACAGTAGATTAGCAGCGCTATATGTGCTTAGGTGGATGTGGGGCCCCCACATCTACTATAGGCCCAGTGAACTGTTGGGAATTGATGCCCTTAAGTGGGGTCGCCTAGGGGTCTATCACAAGGTGCAGGTTAATCACACCTGTAGCTCTTGGGCCTCGTACAACTGCACTGCGCTAGAAATAGAGTAGATACATAGTAGTGCAGATGTGTGGGTGGTGCCAGGGATAAGCATTTGTTCCCCCAGTCTGGGATATTGCCCAGATGGCACTGATATCCACATCTGAACTACTCAGTCATGTGCCTAGAAAAAGGCATTAAGTAGAGATTCCGCGGACCCACCATTGAGTAGCAGGTGTGCACATGTGCACCTTGACTCTGGGGAAGTGGCTGCCAGCTCATCTCTACCATGACTCCACTGTAGCCTTAAGCTGCAGTGGTAGCATACAAAGCTTGTAGTATCTACCATACACACTAGTAGCTAAAGCGCATACAAGGGCAGGGCACTGTTGTTTGTGCTCTGAAGTACAGTTCCACAGACAGGGGGTAACGCCCCAACCCTCTTCCCTGTTGTGTTAAAAGCAGCCTGTTGCTGACGCTCCGCGGCAATAGATAAACCATCCCAATGTCTTCAATGACACCACCCAAAGCACCACCAGTTTCAACTGGCTCCACTTCCACCACTGCTGTACCTCCTGCAGACCACTCTGCATCGGTATGCGTCTCAAATGCATACAATGGCACCTTTGCCATTCCCCCAGGAGTCTCCCTGGGACAATTCGATGGTACCAATTGGGCCAACTGGTCTGCCACCTTAGAAGCCATTCTGGCCATACAGGAGGCAGAGGGCATCATCACAAGTGACACCACCCCTCAAGGGGCAGACCCTGATGAATGGAGGAACCTGCAGAAACATGTAAAAGCATATATGCGCCTCTACATCAGACCTGACATCTACTCTCACATTGCCTCCGAAGTGGACTACTCCACAGTGAAAGAAAAGTGGGACCATCTTGCATCAGTATATGGTGGAGTGGCGGGCAGCACTGCAGTCTTCAATAACTGGATTGTGCTGACCCAAGCCAAACTCAATGACTCTCAACCCCTTGCACACCAATTCACCAAACTCAATGGTGCATGAGTTGCGCTAGCCAACACTCAAATGGGGGTCACTGACCTCCAATATTCACTTATCCTCCTTAACGCCTTGCTGGAGTCCTACGAGGCTCTGGCATCTACAATCCTTGCTGGCGGCTCACCTAGCAAACTTAGTCACACTGAGATTACTGCTCGGGTACTTAATGAAGAAGGCCGCCGTGCTGGTAGATCTGCCTCCCTCAACTACATCAAGGGCAAAGCGCCCATTGGCAGTAGTGGCAAGATAACAAAGAAAAATAAACATGCAGACCTAACATGCCACTACTGCAAGAAGAAGGGCCACATCAAGCCCGACTGCCAAAAAAAGAAAAAGGATGAGGCAGATGCAAAGAAGAAGGAAGGAGGAGGTAGCGGCGCAAAGGTAGCCAATGCACATGTACTAGTAGAGTCTACTGCCTCCATTGAGGAGGTCAATCATATGGATGTTTCCTTGTGCACTGCGACCAAGTCGTGTTGGATGCTTGACAGTGGGGCTACACACCACATTACCCCTCATAAATCTGACTTCACCACCTACACACAACTAAAAGGCATTGTACGCCTTGGTGATAAGTCCACTGTCTAGCAAGTAGGGGTTGGATCTGTTAAAATTAAAATCCCTGAAGGTGTGCAAATCACACTGAGTGATGTGCTCCACATCCCCACTGTAAAAACTCGCTTCCTTTCAACAGGAGCGTTGGCAGACAAAGATGCTGAGACCACCTTTAGTAGAGAAAAGGCCAAAATTGTCCTCAATGGGCATTGCATTGCGACAGGATATAAGGAATCTAAGCTCTACTGGCTTGATTTCACACCTGTGTCCCTAATCTTGCATGCAAAAAGCGCATCCACTTCATTAGATATTTGGCATCAGCGCATGGGACATATGTTTCATGCTGCGTTAAAAGCACATGGTCCCTCTGCTGTAAAAGGCATGGACCTTAATGGTGCAGACCTGGCAGTCCCCACAGTCTGCCATGGTTGTGAAACCGGGAAATCAACCTGGAAGCCCTTTTCTCAATCAAAAGATAAAACTACAAAAATATTAGAACTAGTACACTCCGACTTGGCTGGTCCAATGCAGACCAAGTCAATGCAAGGCTGTTTTTATACTGCCACATTTATAGATGACTACTTGTGGCAAGCAGTAGTGTACTATCTCCACACCAAGGACCAATTTGTGGATGCGCTTAAAAAATTCATATCATGGGCTGAAAACCAGTCTTCCCAAAAAATGTGCACTCTCAGGTCTGATCGCGGGGGGGAGTATATGAATGCGAAGGTCAAAAGTGTACTAGAAGAAAAGGGTATAGAGCACCAGAAGATGATGCCACATTCACCACAACAAAATGAAAAGGCTGAGCGATTTAATTACACTATTATGGACAAAGCCATGGCCATGCTACACCAAGCAGGTCTGTCAAATGGCTTTTGGCAATATGCTGTGGACACTGCAGTCCACATCTATAATTGCACGCCCACCTGTTCACTTGAGTGGCACACACCACATGAAGTCTGGAACCCTGGTCACGTTCCTGACATATCTTATCTACATGTCTTCAGATGCAAAGCATACATGCACGTGCAAAAAGATGACCACAAAAAGCTGGACGCAAAGGCCATTGAGGTCATGTGTCTAGGGTACGAGCCTGGTAGTAAGGGATACCAGCTATGGGACAAACATACTCACTCTGTCAAAGTGTCCAGGGATGTGACATTCAACGAGAGCAGCTTCTCATCCAGAACTGAGCCTGAGACACCTAGCAACGTCTCAAATGCACCCTCTTCTCTCCCTATTCCATTCTTTCCAGTGTATGTAGAGCCTCACCAGCCTACAACACCACCCATTGCTAGAGCGCCATCCCCCACTCCCTCTGATGATAGTGAGGAGGATGTTAAAGATTTATTAGAACCCAAAATAGAAAGACCATCCACACCCCCGCCTCTAATTAAAAATGAACTGACCACGCCAGTAACCACCTGCCGCATGCCCACAACTCCACCTCCCAGAAAAAGCGCTACCAGAATCACTAATCTAAATGTTAGCCCCAACATGTCTATGCCAGGGGAGTTCCAAGAGCGCCTACAGCGCCAGGAACTATTACATGAAATGGACACAGTGCCTAGAAGGTCGGCTAGAGTACCTGTCCCTAACAGGCAGTACCTTAATGACAATAATGTGGAGTTTAGCTCCCGGTGGCTCAGACACACGGAATTACTAGCCGCAGCTTACGTTGGTCGGGACCTGGTCTCTTACAATGAGGCCATGAAATCAAATAGAGCAGATGAATGGAAGGAAGCATGCCAATATGAAATGGACGCCCTTTCTAAAAATAACACGTGGAAACTAGTCGATCTACCCACCGGCCGTAAGGCTGTCAAATCTAAATGGGTTTTCAAATTAAAATCGGATGGCTGATATCGTGCTTGCTTGGTGGTTAAGGGATTTACGCAGATCCCTGGTCTAGATTATGATGAAACCTTCTCCCCTGTCGCACGTTTTGAGTCACTCAGATTACTCCTAGTGTTAGCTATGCTAGAAGACTGGCATATACACCAGATGGATGTCAAATCGGCATTCTTAAATGGTGTGCTCAATGAGGAGATATACATGGAGCAACCGCAAGGTTTCATTGAAGCTGGAAAAGAGAATAAGGTGTGTTGCCTACACAAGGCGATATATGGACTCAAACAAGCTTCCCACACATGGAATTTGCAATTCCATGGAGTTCTTCTAGAACTCGGCTTTAAGCGGACATCATCAGATGCAGGGGTATATGTCATGCCTTTGACGCGGGGGGAGGATTCCTTAATTGTGATTCTTTACATCGATGACATAACTATAATGGGAGCTTCTATAGAAGCTATTAAGCAGCTAAAAGCCGATCTTGCTAAGCACTATGAAATGTCAGATTTAGGAGAGATCGAGTCCTATCTCAGGATTAGAATACTCCATGACAGATCTAAGCGCACAATGCAAATAGATCAGGCTGGCTACATCAAGGATGTCCTTGATTGCTTTAACATGGCAGATGCCAACCCTCACAATACACCCCTTCTGGCTGGCGCAGAAGCGCATTTGATCAAAAATACATACTGAGCAGGCCTCCAATTAGACTGGCCGTGGTTCGGTGCGGTGCAGGTTCGGGCCTTTTTTGCCGAACCCGAACCTGCACCTCGAGGTGCAGTTCAACTGACCCCCGAACCTGAACCTGAACCCAAGGTTCGGGTTCGCTGGGTGCGGTTCGGGTTCGCACCTGGGTGCACCGGGTTCGGGGAACAGATAAAACATTTGGGCTTACCAGCAGTGTGGTTTGGGTTCGCACCTGGGTGCACCAGGTTCACTATATTTTTTTTTCTCGACCGGCAGGTGGCAGAGCCTTAACAGGCGTTTGCTGCTGTTGTGTGCTTGTGCGTTGCGAACTGCGTCTAAGTAGAGACAAAATTAAATTGATTGGATGTAACTCATGTAAGGAGGATAAGTTCAAATAGCAGTCGCATTAGGCAATGAAGGAAGATGATGCAAAGGCAGTACTACCAGCAATTGTTGATTCTACTTCAAGTTTGGTGTCAGTGATGTCGTCGACATCAGGGCCAATGTCCATCCATGTCTCGCTCATAGCAGAAAGTCGCCCATCTCGATACGCTGCACGAAGTCTCTGTAATGCACCAAACCTCTCACTGTTCAACTGACGACGTCGAGTGTCATCAGTCCGTGCTGACATTGAAAAGGACCACTCTGCAAGACATGTTGACGTAGGGATGGGCAAGTAATCTCGGGCCATAAGTCGAATAACTGGATATTGAGTTGCTTGCGCCTCAAGCTGGTACAATGTCAACATGAGCAGTTAATGGAGTAAAAGGATGTCACATACCCCCCACCACTGAATAGGATCAGGACACAGAGCCTTTGACACAACCCTTTCGCTGAAATAGCCGTCCAGCTCTGCGTAAGGGCCACTTTCATCGTCGTGTTCCACACCACCTGCCTGCTTCTTCTTCTCACGGATCATTTTGTCCATCCAGTTGTCTGCTGCGGAAGGAGCTTCAAGGATATTAACATGTCTACACATATTGATCATATGCAGTGGTACACACCTGTCTTTGGGCAAGTCTTCCTTGGTTGTTGTGCGGAGGGCAATGAACTAGATACTTCATGTTCATGCACGGCTTTGTATTTGAGAAACTGTTGGATATTAGCAGGTAGCAGACAAAGAGAGCGAAGTTTCACAATGTCCTTCATACAGTCCATCGCCGCGTCTACAAATTCGGGCTCCCATGCTATTTCTAGATAACTGAGATTACGCGTGGGATCGAGGACTTGCAGCTCTGTGTCAGAATGGACGTTACAACAGAAGGGGCATACATACCATGAGATATAAAATATATTGATGTGTCTTCTGTCTTGCGGTACCATTTACGCATATTTGCTAGTCCGGCTTCAAGCACATGATGCACTGGCATAAAGATAGGGTCCTCTGCTCGAGTCCCCCAATCACATTGGACTCTCTTGATCAATGGGAAGACTTTGTTGATCGTGCATGTCTTGTTTGCTGAGAGTTCACCATGGACAACAGCAACCGTCTGATGGTCTGAGTGAGATACAAACATATAACTATTAAACTTGACAAAAACTTTACCTGAAGGCATTCATACGCAAGCTCGATCATCCGCCACTCAGCTATAGATAGCCTGTAATCGGACCACTGTCTCCCATGGGTGAGATCTGGTATGTCACGGTCATTGTCTGCGAGGACGACAAAGTCATCGATTGCCTGCTGCAGAGGTTAGTTTGCCTCCGGTGAAAGAGGATTGTGTTTGACATACCTTTCGCTGACTCAGGATGACACGGAAGCAGTCACTCAGACTGCCCCATCGAGTACGGACCCACAACTTGATGTCAAGAGGAGGACAACCACGCGAGATGCAAAGCTTCTTCAAGTATTCGCGGGTATCTTCGCTTGACTGCTGTAGCTGAGCAATGAATGCCATAACTTTGCCTACAACGTCTCCAGCATTATATGAGACAACTGATGTGGCCTCAATTGCCGCCGTATCATGTTCTATAGCCTCCACATCCATATTGGTATCGATGTCAAACATCTCCGGGCCATCGTTATCTGGGTTGTCATCATTGGCCAGATCATCTCGCGCGTCACGGATCTGCCGGTTGGTGGTTCGGAGGGCGGGAATTTTGAGGGCACTGACGAAATGGCACGCCATGAGATGAAGGGTGTGTTCAATACAGCTATATTTTCGATCATCATGAATACATGAATCATTTGAGATGTTTGTCAACTCAAATGCACCGTCCCCTGACTTCTTTTGGGTCCAAACAATCTCCGCTTGGGTCCAAGGCTGCACAAACGACTTGCGTGGCAACGTCATTAACGGTGACATTGTCCCCAATCAACCAGCCCAGCTGAAATGGAGACAAGTAAGTAAAGTTACAAGACGAATATGAATATGAATACCTTGTGCCGGAACCCAAACTCATCGATAACACGAAGTAACTCATTGCCTATGAGGGCGCCTGAATGCCGGCCAATAGTGTGTCTGAAGGAAATGAGGTGGCTTGCAAGCCTCCACTTGTATGGGTCGTCTGGTGTTGTTACAGCTCACATGGGCCGGCACTTAGATAGCTTGAGATCAAGTGGTGAGGAAGTTGCTGATAACGATACGGGTGATCAGCTACTTCCTAATCACGTGACCGTGGGAGTCTAGTGTGACAATAAGTCAGGTGACTAATTACGTGACCCCTTCACGTGATAAGAGATAAGATAAGATAGATAAGCAAGCGCTTATCTATGTAGTTAGGTGATGATAGAGTGAAGGGTGCTAAGTCAAAGACTTAGACGCTTCTTGAGTGGAGAAGATAAGATCGAAAGATAAGATAAGATGAGCTTGAGCGCACACAAGAGATTAACCTTCAGGTTCCAATACAAGGACCAGAAGGCTATGAGTAGACAAGAGTGTGATTCAGGGAACGAGTTAGAACTCAAAGCTGGGCCTAATGCCTTGCTTGAGTTCGTCTTAAATACATGGCTAGCTACTGACTAGTAAGCAGAAATCAGTAAGCTACTATGTAGATCAGTAAGCGCATGGAATAGAGATGTGCCAGGGAATGGAGGAGTCCTTTACTAAGGGCTTCTCCAGGAGTCCTGGCCGACTTTGGAATAGAACAGATGGAATAAAGAAGTGCCAGGAGCGGGGCCCTTATTAAGGGCCTCTCAAGGAGTCCTGGCCGGTTATGGAATGGTGTGGTGCCACAAAGATTGAGGCAATTGCATAATGGGGACACCTAAACAGGCGTCCCTTGACTATTCCTACAATAGACGACTACCATAAGGGTCTGTCCACCTAAGTGGAAACTGATTCCCGCGCCCCTTTCCTCTGGGGCGCCCGCATTCGTAACAGGTGTTGTCTGAACAAACTGTATACTGTACGATGAAAACGGCTGGTGGCAGTGGGAGGACCAACCATCATAAACGATGGATATGCAACCTGATACAGCTTGGGTTGATAAATAATAGCAATTTAGTGTGTGCCGCACAGCACGAAAGAAATCAGTATACGACGTACAGCAATCAACGTCTTATCAATCTTGTCCAACTTTAATATCTTCTCGTCCACTGCTTTTGTGATGCAGGTCCTCTTGGGTATGTCCTTGTCGGTGATCTTGGGGTTCAGATAATGGAGAAGACTGCAAAATGACGATCGCTCGACAAATTGGAAAGACTTAGCAATTGAAAGAGTAAGACATTTGATTTGAAAGGGTCAAATGTAACAAATACTCACAAGGTCTGCGTCAACAATAAGCTCAAGGATATGCTGTTGGATACCAGCTTGTGTGACAGGGGGGCTGTTAGGGTAGGACGTTCCCTTCTGTACGACTTGTACTTCTGGGTTTTGACAGAGGCAATGTAGTTTGATGCTCAAGTTAAGAGCAGTAGTTCGGGTGGTTCACAAGATGAGAGGAGGGACTGGAATGCAGGCACCCAGTATAGAAGTCGAGAGTCAAGTCCTGTTTATTGAGAAGGACTAATCTACTGTACAAGGAGTAATCGGAAGGGTTTATATACAGTACTGGTACAATGACATCATTGGGGCTCGAGTGGAGTAAGTGGAGTTTATGATGTCAATGAGGAGCTCGTTAGTAATGAATGAAGTCATGATGAGTAAGAATGATGTCATAGTGGGGTGGAAGGCTGTGCGTCAAGTGGGGCAGTCATGGGACGGGGGAAGGGAAGGTGCACAGTCAGGAAAAGAAAAAGTAAGTCCGAATACGTATCGTAACAGGGGTGAGGTTTTGCCTTGACGATTGTGAACGCATCAATACTTTTCTGAGAGCTTTCGATAATGTTAGACGTCAAGCCCAGGAAGAGATATATGTCAATGCTCACCGAGTTGGTCCTTTTGGGCCTGTCCAACCTTTTGGAGGACATGCCTTTGCCTCAACGCCCTTTGCTGTGCAGAGTTCAAGATATCGGGCATAGTGGCACCTATAACAGTACATATTTGGGTATCAGGCCATCAACACATCAACGTATCAACATGGGACATCAATAAGACACATACCGTGAAAGATGAGTTTGCAACGCAGTGACATTGCCAGTGAAGAACGCATTTTGCTTTGGTACCTTGGCCATTCTGTGGATAAGTCCGATCACTCCGATAAGATCAACTGATCAACTGATATGCAAGAGGAGATAGCAACGTACATGCAAGGTTGGCAATAATGCCCAGCTCTCTCTGTTTTCATGCCTTGGATTGTGACAGCATGGATGTCTTTGGTGAAAAAAAGGTGTATATCGCATGTGGCGTGGCTTTTCTTTATCGGGCACTACAAACCAAGCTTCAGCATGCAAACGCAAATAACTTAATCCGAAGTACTGCCATGTTCCCACCTTTATTCCCTCCTTCACTTTCACCTGCCAGTAAGCTTTTGTTCCTTTGTCATCG
>QLPC01002531.1:0-14359 GCA_003314055.1 Lactifluus hygrophoroides | reverse complement strand
ACTGGTGAGAATAGGGTCAGAAGAGAAGGGTGGGTGGGTACGCACGTCCTTGATGTGTTGATTCAGCTTGGCATACTCCCAAAGCACTTCGGCCTCAACTTGGGTCAGGCTGGGGTGATTTTCGTATGGATTAACGGTAAATATTTGGGTGCTAGATGTCGGCCTGGAGACAGCCATGGTCACAAATGCATCTTGTCAATTGGCCCTTCAACAAAACAGCCCGTGGCAGCACGTCGGGGTCACGGGGTGAACGTGTGAACCAACTTGAACAGTCAGTACCATGTACCATGTACCACACATGCCATGACTCGAGACACGGATACTACTGTATATGGTCCAATCCAACTTGAAGACGCAGTTCAAAATTTATCAATGCTTCATATGGCTGTTGGCTGTGTATCTGCTTTTCAGGCCGATGACGTCGGACGTCGCTGCAAACTTTTTTTTTGTTTTTTTCTTTGTTCGAAAATTTCCTGCCAGGTGTCGGACCACTCGGATCTAAGTTGGTCTCCATTTCCTTCACTGCCCCAAGGCCTGAGCCCTCCGCGACTCTCATGCCAGTGGCGTAACTCGACCTTTGTCTGCGTCGGATCCTATATTACCACGGCTTTTGAGCTTTTAGTGGAATAGCATGGGTTTGGATTTCCTTCTATGATCTGCCGTACATTTATCCTCACGAGCAAAGCAGTGCAGCCATACGGCTTGTGTGTATTTCTCCATTCCTCGAAAGCCGTGCTATGGCTTTTTATATTCACATCTAGGTCTTCGCT
Source organism: Lactifluus hygrophoroides (assembly GCA_003314055.1). NCBI lineage: Eukaryota > Fungi > Basidiomycota > Agaricomycetes > Russulales > Russulaceae > Lactifluus > Lactifluus hygrophoroides. The sequence continues at coordinate 13,589 of QLPC01002531.1, read as the reverse complement.
TGGTTCTTTGCAGATGACTGTGCAGCGATGCTAGCCCTCTTTTCTTTTCCTCTGCCTTCCGACCATTGTGGGCTATGCTTCTGGGTCACGTGTTTAAACGCTACCTGGAGGACTTGACATCTTTGGTTACTATGATATTTATATTGAACCCTATCTTGGCATTCTCGAACACCCCAGATTATTCGAATGCGGCAAACTTTACGTGACGAGTAGACGAGCTGCTATCCTAATCAGTAGCCTTTGCCCTGGTAAGTCATTTACGCCATTTGTAGGTACGCCGTTATATGCTATGGGAAATAAAAGTTCAAGTTTCAGCCTACCCAGGGTGTCATATGGCCCCGCAGCTCAGGTTGGCCTACTCAGCTAGGAAATGGTAAGATTCAAAACTGTGATCCTAACAATGGGCGTTTGCCCACCACACAGCCTTCCTTGTAGCCTGATGTAGTGAGGAATCTATCCTTCAAATGTGGTTAGCGGTTTACCTCCATTACCCTTGATGTTCAAGCTACTATGGTCACGGCAGAACCCTAAACGTGCTTATGGAGTGCTGGGGGCTGTACGGGGTAGTCTGGATGCAAGTTGGACCCACAACCCTCTAGCGATCTCAGAAATCAGAGATCAAGCAGAAACACGCGTTTTTCGTCACTACCTACATTACTTGCACGTTTATAATTCACAGCTAACCCACACGCCCTGGCCGGCCGGCCGCCGATTTCCTTATCTCCTGGACATCTGCCGGATGGGCGTTGTAGTCACGTCTTCGACGTGGCAGTTCATCTCTCGATCCAATGCTTCTCCTTTACATGTCAACATGGACCAATCTCACCCCTTAATTAATGCGATGTATATGAGACACCATAAATTGTTTGGCTGTGAGGAGTGTTCTACTGGGTACGATTCGTATTTTTGTGTGTGCAAGCAAGTCAGGGAATGGAATGAGTCATTATGAGTTATATTGAGCTCTTAACGAGCATGCGGTTTTAACTAGGAAGTTGTAGGGCGCCTAATGGACGATGTTGATGATCGGACAAACACATGGTGAGCGACGAGATCCTATGCAATACACTGGATCTTGCACACGATAATAAACGCCCTAAGAACACAGTAGTTGTGAACCTCCTGTGGCGGACGTGATGTATAGCTATATCAGTCCATCCAAGCTGGGCGTCTATCGGAGATTAAACTCCCCTTGTTGACTTGGTCATCGCAATATTAGATCAGCGTGGTGTGACGTTTTTCTCGCTCGCGTCACGTCAAGTCCCTTCAACTCGGAACTCGGAATCCGAGGGGGTAAAGGGCATTGACTTGCATGCGTATGTAAAAACTGCGGATTTAGAGCCTTCGGAGTCACCTTGTCACGGGTACTCGCTTGATGGCTCAACTCAAGCGCGCCTGAAAATGGTTACGCCGTCCGCCGCGCCACAAACCACAGGACAGGAATGCTGTGCTCTTATACAGCAGGTTGCCTGGCCCTGTTCAAGGGTTGCTGCGAGGGATACCTCATCGTGAGGCTGTTACTCTCTCATCCATTATTTAAAGGAGTCCGGGGATCGAAAATTCGTCATCCCCCATAACCTCAGCTGTTGTAACGCATACCAGCAACTACCTACCACGCACACAACCACTGCTCACCACAAACTGAAAGCCATCATGACCATGGTACCGTCTATATTGTGAGTATATCCTCGCATCTTTCTCCGCTCTGCGTGGTGTGCTAATACATTTCTTCTAGGCGCACCATCTCGATGGGGAGATATGGGGAGGAGCATCAGACCGCCCACACGGAGGCAAAGGGGACGTCTCGCTCCAGGAGGATTTCCCTTCCCGGGCCCTCACCGAGCATTCGACTACCAAGCCGCTCGCAACAACAAACGCAGCGACGACCAGATAGCCTCCCCAATCTGGACGTATCACATCACCAACGACCAACCCGCACTCGCGTTCCTGCCGTAACCAGCACAGCAAGGTCGACAGCTCCGGAGAAGGATAAGTCACGGAGTGCTCGGAATCGGAGGCGATATCCGAAGTGAGTTTTTTGTCCGGAATCGACAATGTGCCGTCTCGCTGACCATTGAATGCACAGCAATGTAAGACAACGTCCTCACTGAGCCTGTCATCGCAATGCCGCCAGGGACGAAATAAGATGTACTAGCTTTTATTATACCCGATACCGGAGATTTACTTTACTTCTTCAAGCCAACTTGTATTTTTTTGTTTAAATGGAGTCGTAGGGAATGGTGATGGTTTCCATTCCTCGTCACAGAACTCTCCATGTGTATACCATGCATAATGCCCATATATTCCGTATGTATATACACTAGATTTCCCATGCTATGTGGAGCCCTGAATGCACAAACAGCATTCCGGGACTCAATTGTTCCACACGTTCCATGACGGATCAACAAGAGCAACGAGAATACAGCGACATGGAATCATTTGGTTCGTCAGAGACTCTCTCACACTCAGAGTCATTGTTCTAAATGTGCCACTACTACATAGCAGCTTAGGCGGATGGTCCAGATTGTCCATATCCCGCACTGCGGTTCGGAGGCGTGAGTACGCCTAAGCTGATGTCGGAATTATCCAGGAACTATGCCTAACTTGGATGGTGGTGCTGTACCCCGCCGTAAAGGAGTTACATTCGAGCAATCGAGCTAGGCAAGATTTGGCATGCAAAGGTAAGCTCTAGGGCTTGTCAAATGGGACAGACAATGAAAGCGGATCACGAGGGACAAGGTGGATGTGGATATGTAAGTTAACACTCCCGCCGGATGTTTCGAGGTCAGATCACACAACAATAAGCTATCATTGAGGTGTACGCGTGCTTCCCACGTGGCTGGTTCCGTTGTTGGAGTCCAATGCCAATATCATTGACACGCAGAATGGGATGCATAATAACGTTATATTGTGTACCGCGCGTCTGCATTTATTAATGTGATGGTGGATAAAGGACACGAGATCGCTGAGGAATCCATGAAACAGACACACGGCCATATCGATTGCATGTTGATCATAGAGAGTCATTCTATAAGCGCGCCTTGTACCATACCCAGCGAACGACGGGAGCGAAAGAGAACATGCGAGCACGAGAGTGCACGACTACTCATTGAGAACGACTGGGAGAGATGCGTGACGATGCAACTCGGACACTACTCAGTAGGGATGACTCGATGACGCTATGATAGACTTTGATAGTGATCGAGTTCACAGTGAAGAGGGTACCAGATTTATCATTGCCAAAAGGAGGTGGTCATGACACCACCGGTCCAGTAGCATACCCTTGTCTTTTTGTTCTTCAGGTATGGTTATTTGAGGCGGTACCACGTCCCTAGGAAGATTGGAAGGTATGTATCTTGTGCACTCCCAGATTGGCGCCTAATATCGGAGAAGAAGAAAAAACTGGAGAGATTTTGAGCGCTTTCGTGGTTAGCATCGATAACAAACTGGAAGAGTAAAATTGCAAGCAAATTGGATCAGCTAAAATCCAGATGATCGCGCACAGAAAGTTTTTGCAGCCACGAGGGTTGAGAACGTTGAGCGCTGAGCGCGAGAATTTGGCATCTCGGACATAACAAAAGAGATGCGATAAGAACGAGAGGAGAGTACAGTAATAGGCTGTCTCCGGTACCTCATGATACCACCCATATCATCTGCTGTGAAATGAAAAATGCAAGCTTGGGTGGAGAGATCCACTGCATTCCCGAGGAGGAAAGATCCTGCACGTGTCGGCTGACCTGTCCCGAGCAAGTTGCCGATGTCGCTCCCCGCCCACTCACCGGTCCTCCTTTGCCTTTTTGGCGGGCGACACATCGTCCCCTTCAAGGTGGCTTCGACGGGTACTTGACGTTATAAGTCGGTCTACGGGGCGATGACACCCCACAGCGCCGCCGCCAGCTGGCTATTGTCTTGAACTTTTACACTTCAACCGCCCAACCGTAGCCGCCCCTTGCGTCCCCCTTACTACTTATTACGCGAGGTGCAAATTCCAAATTTTCTTAGGAACCTCCATGGCTCCCCCGCGGACTCCGTCCCCGTCTCCTCAGTCGACTGAATCTGTCAACTCCTTTGTTCCAAGGCCGTTTCCTCCGCCATCCCTGGTAGGAGTCCCGCTTGAGTATATCGTCGATTCACTTCGTAAGCTTGCCCCTCGATACTGGAACAACACGGAGACCGCAGACTGTTCTATCAGTAAGTACTCTGGCTGATTCAGCTCCGACAATGGTAACTGATATCTCGATATTTATCTCGCTTAGTATATCCTGTCGACAATCGCCCGTCAGACTTTTCTTCTGCTCATGATTCAAGTGTCCCCAAAGTTCCTAGGACAGAAGTGGTGCCCAACCTCCATGACCCATCTGGCACAGGCAGGCGTCTCACCGCCCCTAATTTGAACAGAGGAGCTGTTCGCGTGCTTATGAAGGTTCGCCGTCTTGGGCTTTGTCAAGAGACTGTCGTTCTCATGACTATATAATAGCTCCATATCGACTATCTCGCTGCACAATCAACTCTCTTGCGTGCCCTCTTCAGCGGCTCATCCCCCCTTGATTTGATCCACCCCGCCGCCCAAGCCCCACCTCAACCTGGTGCTCGACCTTCTATCTCTGTAAGCGTGGCATCACGACTGCCACGATTACTACCGTCTACTCCGGATCATCCGATCGTCTACTTGCCTATTCCTGACTCATCATCCTTCCCTTACCTTGTGACGTGGATGTATTTCGGCGACACAAGCGCTCTTGAAGAAGCGTTGCAACGTCAGGTGATCCGCTGGGATGGCCTCGCGCGAAATGTCGAATATCTCGGCATGCCAGACGAAATAAAACGGTTCCTCGGGCGTTGGTACAGGAGCTGGCTGCAGCACGCGCAACAACAAGGGAATAGCACGAAAGAGGACGACGACGAAACGGACGATGTCCCCCGTGGGCGTCCACGTTCCCGTGAAAACACCTCGTCACCACCCAGAATCCGCCTTGGCTTGTAATCTACTTCCGCAAGGGGCTGTATCTATTCATGTACTGTTTTCGGCGTTACCAAGATTCGTTCTTCTTGTCTTATCACAGCGCCGGCTGACCTGTATTTCATCCGGTCCCCTACCAATCGCCACAGGGGGATGGAGCGGCCATATTACTTCGCGCGGTCGTACGTTTGATCCACGATAGACTGGACGTTGCCATGAGCCTTTCTATATGAAATCTGTAATGATGTACTGACTGTACTAACTTATATCAATGTCGTTCACACCATGATTGTCTCTGTGAAGAGTTGAGTGCTTCCAAAGTGAGCTGACTGTTGTCTTTTTTTTTTCTTTTTTTCAGGTGTTAGTGGTGGCCGTTTCCTATGTGCTGCCCCCGGGGGCGCCACGCCACCTCAGCTTCGGTCCGAACTACTGGAAATGAAATACCGTAATCCTTGCCCCCGGGGTCAAAAATGGTGGTCAGGGTCGAACTCGATCTGTTCATACGGCTTCAGGCGTAATCTTCTTTCCTTCTCCATAGCCTACAGGTGGATGCTCGTGGGCATACCAACCAGTTGAGAGGGGCTTCCGAAAGGGCTTAACTTCGAGTCTAACCTCAACGGTAATTCCAAAAAAACTCTTATCAGACGGTTCAGACCCCTATCATTCAGCTACGACGTCGCAAAGCAGGAGTAATGTTTTCTTGCCGTGTTTAGAACCGATCGCAACGCCTCGCTTCGTAGAATCCTGGGTTCACTGGCAATTGTCTGCCCAGAGCGTGACCGCCGAAGTACACCTGGGGAGGCCACACCGATGGCCTTGTGATCATAGAACCATGGGTCTATTGTCTTTCCTAGTGTGTCCTCGTAGCTACGTGTAGCGAAGTAATACTCTAGCACCACTCTTCGCGTGTTACGGTTGAGAGCCGAGGGTTGAGAGCCGATCACGTTCTGTTTTTGATGAAATTTCTGCTATTGTCTACACACCGTTTCTTCAAGAGTCAAGTCAAAAATTCTAATCATAGCCATGACACCCGAAGACGATCAGGCATCTTAGATTGCTGTATTGTTAGGGTGCAGTGGAAGTAAAACCAACCGCCCGTTCGGCGGCGGACCCGAGGAGTTGAGTTACAGCAATTGGAATTACAGTAAACGGTCCGACGGACTGTACTGCAAATGAGCCTTCCACCTATCCTCTACCACTGTTTCTCAAAACCTTTACCCTACCTCCGCACGCTTCAACTACAGGAGTCCATCCATGCCTTACAACTCCATCAACGCCGTTCATCTGCGTCACACAAAGATATCCTCCTCCTTCTCCAGCACAAGCCCGTCTACACCGCCGGGCGTCGTCAAACAGAATCTGAAACCGCCTCTGAACGCGCGCGATTGACGGCCCTCGGCGCGGACTTTGTGCTCGCCCGACGAGGTGGGGAGCTCACTTACCACGGCCCAGGCCAGATCGTAGGCTATCCTCTGCTCGACCTAGGTCGCACCAGCCCTCCCATCGGCATTCGCGACTACATCTGTCAACTCCAACGCGTCCTCTCGCTGCACCTCTACGAAGCGCACGGAATCACCCCGACAGAGTCGGAGCATACCGGCGTCTTTCTCAGCGAACGCGAAAAGGTGGCCAGCATTGGCGTGCAGGTGCGCCACCGGCTGACGTTGCACGGGTTTGCGATGAACGTCACGCGCGAACCGAGCGCTTGGTTTGATAAAATCGTTGCTTGTGGCCTTGCGGATGTCAAGGCCGCCTCTATCGAAGGCGCGACGGGAAAGAAGGTTGACGTTAGGAAAGAAGTCGCCGGGATACTGGAAAGGTTCGGACGGGTCACGCAACGTCAGATGGTCCCACTTGACACGGAGACCGACGAACTGGGACAACTCGTTTATGCTTTGGAGCAGGAATCCGGGGCCGACGAACGGAATAGGTAGCTACGGTGGGAGTAGGCGGGGCTAGCGTGACCACCACTATGACCACACAGTTCCCCATATAATCATCCTAAATGACCGGTAGCACCAATTACATAGGGTGCAGCCGCCCTTTCCGCACTGCCGCAGTACTCGATGTCATAATTTCACCTGCTGACTGCTCGTACCGCTCTCAACTTCAGTGAATATATCAAAGTTTCTCAACAAAGTGATCTCTACTGGAAACTGCATCTTTAAATCTCAGCATTTGTCATTTGTGCAGCCGTCGTGCAACGAACCTTGGTCTCTGGACTGAATAACACGAGCGAACGATGGAGCCGGCCATTTGATCCTCCACGTGCCTCATCTCCCTCATACACCAGTGGAGTCCGTCCATGCGTATCCTTCTTACCAACTTGTGGATGAATGACCATCCGGCCAAACGCGCCTACTGATAGCCGCTTCACGCGCTCACGTTGCCGGAACGTTGTATCGCGCCCGACAAGGATATCTGCCAGCGTGGTGAGGATGTAGTGTTGTGGTGGCATGAGCGCGATCTTCCTCGCACGGTGTTCCGCGAGCGCGTCTCGGGGATGCACGAATCGTGCCTCGACAATTTCTTGTCCGCCGTCGGGGGTCGGCAAGCGGTGTTGTTGTGTTAGGTCGGAGGATGATCCGCCGCTGGAACCGGCGCGGAGGGGAAGAGGCGCGGGTAAAAATGTGACGTAGAATCGTGTGTGGAACCGACTGTGTTCAATTTGCCAAATAAGTGGGGCAAAGGCAAAGGGCAGTCGCAGTTGGGGGGGAATAACATAATAGTAAAAGTGAATAGATGTGGGGCGGAACAAGAGAGAGAGGGGGTCACGGCACCGAGGTTGTCCAAGGGGTGTGATCCATTCGGTGAAGGGGAGCAGGGTCTCCACATCTGCGGTTAGGGCGTGTTGTCGCAGAAAATCGCTAAAGAGCGTCTTCGCGGCGTGAATGGACGCGCGCGATGTCTTCAGAACTGCGTCATTTGGAGGAGCCTTGGACTCCGAGTCGGAGGTCGACGACGACGATGCGAGCAGTAGCCCAGTCTCCTCGAAAGTTTCCCGAATTGCCGTCATCTGATACGATTCGTCCTGTCCCTCATCATAATTGCCTCCCGGAAAGACCTGCGTAACGCCAAAGCGGACACCATCAGTTGAGGGTGGGCAAATTAACCTGGTGAGTTGCAAAGGAAGGCCGCACGTGCATGCCCGCAAATGAGGTCGCCTTTGGGTTGCGGTGCACGAGAAGAACCTCGTTACTCGAGTTGACCACGACAAGACTAGCGGAAGGTCTCAGAGTTGGCGTATCTCTAGCCTTAGAGATAGTTACCATGGTTCGTAACAGCTTGGACCAGATTGGAGTTCTGGCCATCTTGGACATTCTTCGGCAATCCCAAAGCGCGGGTCCGTGCCCAAGACGGATAAGCGCGCGGATCTACAGCATACAACAATGATGATGACATCATCAAATTTCGACGTCTCCAAGCCAATGCATCTGGAGACATCTGATACAGTATACAGTTTTGAACGTCTGCTGCGCAATACGCTTCTAACAAGTTCTTCGCAACACTCAACGACCATAGAATTCCTCTTCGTCGTCATCCAGGTCATCCCAATCCGTCATCTGACTAAGCCGAGAGGGCTGCGCCGCCACTGTAGAACCAGTGGGTGCGAGATCGTTAGGGTCAAAGTCTACGTCACCCAGGTCTGCTGATGGCGCTGATCCACCTGAAGTACTCTGAGCCACGACCGCTGATGCACGCGCCGTATCAGCACCCCATCGTGCATTGCATTGCTCATCGATAGCAAGGCCACTTGCCATAGCCGTCCATATCTCCGCCAGCAGCCTTTCGAGAACACCGAATGAGCAAGATTCAGTAGTGTGAATCGTGAAAGGACCTAAAAGACTCAATGCTCACCGGCTCTCATTCCCGGCGCACATGGTTTTGTCGTCGGCCGGAAGACCGAGCTCAGCAGCGAGCTGGGTGAGGGAGGCATTTGATTCTGCAATGCGGCTGCGGAGGGTGATGTACAGTTGGCGGATGTCTACGAGACAAACGGGAATTTGCTTGAGAGAAGGGGAGCGGGGGCGCTGGTGACGCGACCCTCCATCACGTCGTGGGGAAAGTGAACGACGTCGTGAGTCCCCCTGAGTGTACCGACTGCGAGAAGCGCCTCGGGACTCGGGACTAATGAACGGGCTTCAGAAGCAAGAAATAAAGAAACCCCATGGGGCTCACTGGAGAAAGCTCTTGAGTCCAGAAGAAAAACCATCGGTATGTATGCCAAGGTCTCCGAGAAGGGAACGGACAGCGCCTTCATCATGAACGAGCAGAATCAAAGGCCGCTCGCGTCTAAGCAAATCCCGAAGCTTTGTCGATATGCTGCTCTGCTTCAGCTTTTCAGTTTGGCCATACTGGAAGTCCTGTACGAAAACATTTCTTCGCGAATCCAACGTATCTGGGTCCTTTATCCACTTACCACCCTCTGCTTGCCCCTGTTGCCAAAGCTTCGTGTATCTTCGACCTCTAGATGGACAGAGGTGCGAAACGTGGGCGGATGGGTGCTAAAATCCATCAAACTCCATCCAAGGTCAAGGATCACGCCTTTCTCGTGAGTCCATTCGTTAAAAACAAACGAGATAACCTGTGCCGAGGCCCATGTAGAGGTTCCAGACAGACCAAATTTCCAGACGTCGGAGGAAGGTTTGAAGGCATGGAACAACAACCTGGACAAGGCAGTTCGACACGAGAGATAGCTAGCGAAAGTCTAGAATGACATGATACCTGTTGTGTTCGAACGCGGAACGGAAATGGCCAGCTTGGCCAATGCTTCCAAGAAAAAGTTTGTTGGCAGGACTATCGTCCTCGCCTCGCCTCTTGCCCTTTGGCTTGAGCGCAAGAAGTTTCTTCGCTAGCTGGGAAACGTTATCAAATTGGAGAGGAGACAGTGAGAGGAAGTCCGATGCCGATTGCGGGGCGCTTGGATAATTGAAACTTTCGCTCTTGATCCATGCAGAAGTAGGAATAAGGATTGCAGAAGCCCCAGAAGGTCGGATTCCTGTTCTCCCGCAATTGTATATTCATGACATCAACTGACCGCGCAGCCTACCTAGAACCAGCTCCAGCGGGGGCTTCGACCCGAACGTGGCTTCGGCTAGCTTGCGCATATCATATCGGAAGCCTCTGACATATGACAACTTCTTGAACAGCTGCTTCACTATGATGATAAAAAAAAGTGGTGCTGCACCCTTGCAAGGTCACATTAGGTCTAAAGCCACCAATCTGATAGTACAAGAACGCTGGTTGCTGGTCCCCCATCTTGACTTGGTAGCCAGACGGGGATACAAGGGTGGGAAAGTGAAAGGACTAGGACGGGTCGAGATCAGGTGTATAAGGTTCTGGTCAACTGTCAGCCACGCGTTTGCAATGAGGCAAGATGTGTATGCATGGGTATTTCGGTCACCGTTGTCCCCGACGCCGCCCTACTGCTCGCATTTTCATTCAGCGCTTAGTACCTGAAGCAGCATACTAAAGTGTAATACAAATACAACGATGTATGTAGGGAAAGTGCCGATATTGTTCCATTCAACCAGTACAAATAGCGCCAATGGAAGTGGTCATGGACCGACATCCAGAGAAAAAAAAAATTAATCTGGGTACCGAGTGGTTGCACGGAAGCTACTGCTGGCAATGATCGATTGGTTTATTATAATTATGATGATTTTACCTTCACTGAACAGAGGAGAGCAAAGCAAAGCAAAGAGCCAGGGATCCGACATCAGAGTGAAACGCGCAACTCCACCCATCATAACCTTAGAGGAGACGCTCATAAGAGTCAACGCCGTTGCCAAGTTTCCCTCCTCGCCTTGATCGCCTCCTCTCTCCTCTCCTTTCTCCCATCGTCCAATTCTTATCATGTCCGCACCCCCCAACCCTATCTCGCCTCCTCCGGGACCTGTTGGCACTGAACAACAATCTACCGGTGTTCGTCGGCATCATACCATCACTGCTGCCTCACGGACGAGCCGACCGCCGATCTCGGAAGAATCCCAGGAACAACAGACTTGGAACGATGACGAGGTTGTCGATCAAGAATTGGGAATGTTACTGGGAGCCGTCGGTGAGAAAGGCGGCCTCCACAGACAGAGCTCCCTTCCCTCACGATACAATAGAGGTACGCTATTTCTCTAAATCAAATCAGCCTTCTTTCGGTGTCGCTGATGATCTTAACAACCAAAGCCTATGGCCAAGGATCCCGCGGGTCCGGTAGTCACACTCCCCGTACATTGAACAGTCTTTCGGCAATTGCTGGCCAGGAAGGCGAAGAAGAAGAGTGGGAATCAGACCTTCGGGGCTTGCGAAATGATGGCGAGGTACGTCACTCCGACCACACTGATTGCATGACCCTGACCCTTTGCCCAGGGGACTTATGTTGCCGAGAACGCACAGTACCAATCCATGGATCAGAACTCACCATCATCACACTTTGGCACTGCCATTCCTTCTCCACCCGCCGGCTCTGCTGTTCGAAGGCACCAATCACTTACATATGGCACGGCCACGGGAGGTGTGAAGAAAATGGCCTCCGCTGGCCTCAGACGTGCTGGGACTCAGGTCCGCGCATCTGGTCATCATCCCAAGACACCCAGCCCTACGGCTGCCGACGAAGAGTATGCAGAGGGTTCCACTGGTCATGAGGACGACTCCTACTTCAACCGACAGGTTTCGGGCCAGAGCCCACATTACCCAACTAGCCCAATCAACCGTTCACCTTGGAGCACCCCCAGCAATGAATGGCGCCCGTCTGGAGGAAATCCCACCTTGGTCGGGTCCAACAGTGGTATGGATGACGTTCAGCGGGCACTGTCTTCCATGGAGATCAACAGTCAAACCCAGAATTATTCTGCAACTAACTTCTCCGGCGCACAATCCAGCCATCCACCACGTTTCAACCCCAATCAGGCACAGCAGCTCGCGGCACTGCGGGCTACAGCACAGAATGATAGTGATAACAATGCCGCACACAAGTTGCAACTTATCACAGACCTGGACGAGCGTGGTGGCCAGCTCCCGGGAAGCTCGTCGGGTCCTGTTAGCGCCTCTGCCTACGTCCCGCCCATTGGTCATGGACTACCACAGTCTACTAGTCAACACCAACGTGGAAGTACAGGTGATCGTGATGATCGCTCTATTACAGCTTCGGGGGCTTGGGACCAAAAGGAACGTGTTCTCCACACTCGCTCGTCGAACCCTAACATAAACTATGGCTCCGCCGCCCAACAGCAGCAAGCAAAGGCGCAGGGAATTCCAAGTGTTCCACCCATTCCGGCTCAATTCCTTAATCAACAACAAAACCTCAGGCTGGGCCTGAACGCTCAAGTTGGGGGTCTTGGCGTAATGGGGGCCCAGCCGGGTGTTCTTACGTCACCCATTGACATACCTGCTCTTGTTGCAACAAAAGGTTACAACCCCCAAACCTTTGACACACGCCCAGCATTTGTCTGTCGTTTGCGCCACCTGTCCTCTGGTCATTTTATTGACATTTACTCTTCAGGCTCGCTATTTTGTAATCAAATCTTACACGGAGGATGACGTACAGAAATCCCTCAAATATGAGATCTGGAGTTCGACCGATCCTGGGAACAAGCGGCTCGATAAGGCTTTCAAGGAGACTGCTGGCAGAGGACCTATCTATCTCTTTTTCAGCGTCAACGCGAGGTACCTTTTTGTCCTTTTTTTTGTTAAATATTTGCCATGCTTATTTGTTTTATCAGTGGGCACTTTTGCGGTATGGCGGAAATGCTGACCCCCGTGGATTATACACGAAGCAGTACCGTTTGGGCATCTGACAAGTGGAAGGGCGTATTTAAAGTTCGCTGGATTTTTGTGCGTGACATCCCCAATGCCAACCTGCGCCACATACGCCTAACGTACGGATCATTCATTCTTCCTTGACCATGACCTTTTTACTGATCACGAGCGTGTCAGCAATACCCCAGAGCGAAAGCCGGTCACCAACTCGCGGGATACCCAGGAACTACCCCCTGATGCAGGGCAAGAGATGCTTCGTATCTTCCATACACATCCAGCCAGGACATCTCTGCTTCAGGACTTCGCTTTCTATGAGGTAGCATCTTCTTAAAACACCCGCCCTCCATCTAACGCTGTCGATTCCTTTCTTTTTTTTTCTTCTTTCCAGCTCCAATCCATTCAAAGAATGCAAGCACAAGCGGCGGCAGTGGCGGCGGCAACATCCACTCAGTCTCCACCCTCTCCGCCAAACAGTTCGCCATCGCCACCACTCCAGCAACAGCAGCCGTTTAGCTTGAACACCCCAAATAGTCTCGCTTTCTCGCAGCTGCAGCTGCAGCAGATGAATCATCTTATGCCAATGCAAATGGCCTTACCTTTTGTAAACCCGCAAGCAATACAAAGCTTGATGCGCAACCCTAGCCCAATCCCTAACCCCTCCTTCGCCGGCGGCGTACCCGGGTTCCCTTCATAAGTGAGCTCCCATGCGTTACCAAAAAGACCATTCGCCCTTTGCAGTTGGAACTAGATGTCGCTCTGATTGACGCTCGACACAAACCTCGAGATGTACTAGTAGTTTATGAGTCCCGTTTCTTCTTTCCTCTCATGATTTGTCGTTACTAATCCCTTCGTAACTCTCGCGCGACCTGCTCATGTTTTT
>QLPC01002525.1:0-18865 GCA_003314055.1 Lactifluus hygrophoroides | reverse complement strand
CCCTCCGCCGCCGCCGCCACGCCCACGATGATGGTGGTGATGCTGCTGCAGGGACCGACGATTTTCGCGGTCGTCCGCGGCAGCTGCAGCAGGAGACGGGGCCGCCTCGATAATGGCAAGGTGCACGCGGCGAGACGAGTGTGCCTGTCATACGAGGCTCGTGCCTATGCTGCTGCATGTGAAGAGGGGCAGGGAGGGGTACAGGAGGCACGAAGTCGTGCTGCTGCGGTGCATCGCCCGTAACCTGCACGGATGACTGCTATGCGGCAAGGCTTGCAAGGACGACACGCGGACGTGCCGCGTCGGCGTGCTCGGTCTCCCACTGTGCGCAGCAGATGGTGCGACGTGCCCATTCGGGCGACGGATGCGCCGACGAGGGTGGATTGGTGCCAACTACGATCGGATCTTCTTCAAAGACGATCTTGTCCCAGAGGATGAACCCATCGTCCTGTTGCACACGCACACGGGGGTTGGTGTCGATTTGTGACTCGAGCACACGAGAAGCAGTGCGCGCACGCTGGGCAAGGGGCGTCGAACCCTTCTTGAGAAGGTCGAGGATGTTTAGCGCTGGAGGCAAAGGGATCAACAAACGAATCACAAAGCCCATGCGGAGTTTGCCCTGGCTGTTGCCGTACGGGCGCCAAATCTGCTCAGCGACGCCGCACGGATGTAGGGAACGCGCAAGCCTTAGAAAAGAATATGGATAGACGAAACGAAAGAAACGTACCTTTGAGGGGGACGATGCTGATCTCCTCCTGCCCACCTTTACACCACTTCTTGACCTGCCCCAGAGCATTGACCAGCACGCTCGCATCGACAATAATGGCAATAACATCAACTTCCTTCACAGCCGGAGTCTTGCAAGTGTCCTCAGTGCTGCGCCTCCTTGCACTGGCCCCATGTCGTTCTTTCTGTTGATCCTGGGGATGAGTACGATGAGTACTCGATCAGGCGATGTAGTGGAGATCTTGATACTGCCAACGGGCAGCTGGCCGCGCTTCGAGTCAGAGGCCGCAGGTTTTCAATGTGGCAATGGCAAAATCCGTTTAGATAAGCAACCCACCCATCTAACTTAGACACTTTTTTTGCTGGGCTTGGGCCTTGGTCTTCGACCACATTATTCGTTATTACCCAACTCTTTGACATGCCCAATTGCTTGTCCACCGCACTTTGTGTTCCCCCTGTTGGAAAGCTCAGCCGACGCGCCCTTAGACGTGAGTCACAATGGTTTTGGTCTCAGTTCGGTTCACCAACAGGAAACAATAGAGCTCACTCGCAAAAGACCATCTATCCATCAGCTCAACGATGATGTGCTTCTCAATATATTCTATATCCATCGGTTGCACATACACGACGAATATGTAAATGAAGATACTGGTCGCATCGTTACTGACTGGAAGGAGCAACGTTGGTGGTACAAGCTAGCACAGGTTTGCCGCAAATGGCGATATCTCATACTTTCATCACCATCCCGCCTCGACCTTCATCTTTTCTGCACTTATGATGTACCCGTAGCGGACATGTTGGAACATTCACCGCCTCTGCCACTCATAATCAATTATCGAAGGGGGGATCGCGGGATCAGTGCATCAGATGAGGATGGAATGCTGCTCGCCTTATCGCACAGTGATCGAGTCCGCCGTATCGGCCTCGATTTGCCAGCCGCGAATTTGCAGAAGCTCATCCCGGCGATGGATAAACAATTCCCTATGTTGGAACGCATGAGGGTCGGATCATCGACCGAAGACGATACAATCTTTACCCTCCCCAGAACATTCGAAGCACCGCATCTGCGGGACCTCTCACTGAGACGCGTTGCCCTTCCAATAGGATCTCCCTTACTGACAACTACTGCGAATCTTGTCATTCTCTCACTCGCAAATATACCCCGATCTGCCCACCTTCCCCCAAGTCATCTACTCGCTTGTCTTTCACTCATGCCTCAGTTAGAGACACTGGGAATTGTATTCCACAGCCCACTTCCCAATCATGATGTTCAGCAACAACTCTTAGCTACTTCAATCATGACCCACATGACACTTCCGAACCTTCGGTGGTTCTGGTTTAAAGGTGTCAGCACTTACTTGGAATGCCTTCTTTCCCGGATCAGCGCACCTGTTCTCAGCCGGCTCGACATCATTTTGTTCAGTCAGCTGACGTTTACTTTCCCGCATCTCTTGGATTTCATTTCCACAGAGAATTTCAGCTTCAGCACCGTTCAGCTTACTTTCTTCAGAGATGTCCTTGAATTGAAGGCGTCTCAACATGGGAAGCAGGGGTTCTCTCCCTTTCTCATACAAGTTGTGTGCAGACACCTCGACTGGCAGATATCGTCCGCATTACATATTCTCGGTCAACTTTCTCCAGCACTGTCTGCCGTGGAAAAACTTACACTCAGGCACCAGGAGCATGATCTGTCATCGGAGTGGCACAATGAAGTCGAGCGGGCTCAGTGGCGCGAACTTGTTAGACCCTTCCATAATGTGAAGACTCTTCTCGTGAAAAATGAACTCGCCGGAAGACTCTCTCGTTCTCTACAGTCTAATGATGGAGAACCAGCCCTGGATGTTCTTCCGAACTTGAAGGAGTTGGGATATTTTGGAGGACGCGACGCTCGTGACGCATTTACCCCGTTCATCGATGCACGACAGTCAGCAGGTTATCCTGTAAAACTGCTCACTTTGTGATGAATCAGAGAAGGGCCCAAACCGTTCGTGAGATTTGGAGCATGGCACGTCTTTGTCTCGTCTATTCATACCTCTGGCACTAGACTTACATTCACTTCAAATCACAGGCCGGGACGATACCCAACGAGACTCCGAGCATCTCAACTATAGAGCAGCTTGTTTCCAACGTACATTGGCTATACTGCCCAACAGACTCATGACTATATGCATTTAGTATTGTCGTTTCTCCTCTATTCTATATCCAACGGTTCGATGTGAAACGCGAGTACATGGATGAATATGCTGGCAATCTCATGTTTAACTCAACGGGCCAACGTTGGTGGTTCAAGTTGGCACAGATTCGCCGCCAATGGCAATATCTCATACATTCATCACCATCCCGCCCCAACCTTCATAGAGCTTCATCTCCTTTGCACATATGGTGTGCCCGTAGTGGACATGTTGACCCATTCACCGCCCTGCCATCGTCGTTTATCGAAGGGAGGATCATGGGATAGCCGCTCAGATAAAGAGGTGATACTGCTCGCCTTCATCCGTGAGCTGGCACGCCATCTGGTCCTGCGCAATGGTGCCATGTGCCAGCCATCCGTGGGGCTGATGGGTGCCAGTAAGCTGTGCTGAACTGAACTTGTATCTGAGTACAACAAGTGAACAAGTCGTGGTTGCCACCGCCAACTGTGGTGACTTTGATGGAGGGGGCGAGATACACTGGGCAAAGGAGAAGTGGTGGCACTTCAAATTGAGAAAGTATGAAAAGGAAATTTATATTTCATACGTGATTTCGCACAAAATAGCCTAGTAGTATCACACCAGTACCAGACGGTAGAGAGATGCAACTCGCTTAATAGTCCTTATGACGATTGACATAAGTAACAAGAGAGACCAAAAAAATACGAGACATACGAGGACGAACAGGGAAGTGTAAAAGGTGAACGATCGCAAAAACAAAAAAAAAGAGATACCGTAAAAGCCAACACAATAAACATATATCAACAGTGCTTGGAAGATTTGGAATCCAATGCCGTAGGCATTATGCATGTGGTTGAATAGTCCGGGAGCTCAATCGGACAGGGACGGTCGAGACGGGTACAACGACGCCAGCGGTATGACATTCAAACAAACCGGAGAGGGAAGCGCGCTACACAAGCGATACAGCTAGTGCCGCTCTATGGGCGTGCAACACAACAAAAGAAGGGCGCTTGTAACTGACGGAGCCGTCGAGCAGAGGGATGTATGTGAAAGTCGGCAGTGTGGCGGGTGAGCAGAGGGAAGTGACGTGAAAAGTTCGAAGACCGCGTGATTTGTCGTATCATCTATCCTAGGAAATATAATTTGGCGACTGTGAGCAGTAGAGATGAGAGATCGTACCTCTCTCACTGACGACACTCCCTTCCCTTCCTTTCGATAATCATGCGTCACATCCACAAGTCCCTTGCGATGACGACGACACGCCACGGCGAATCGTCTCTCACGGATCCGGATCCAGTTTCTCCCCCCGCGCGAGCACCCGCACAACCCGACTGGGCTGTGCGACTACGTCCACCATGGTCATGACAGCAGGTGGCCGTTCAACCATGCCCCCTCCGCCGCCGCCACGCCCACGATGATGGTGGTGATGATGGTGGGGGACCGACGATCTTCGCGGTCGTCCGTGGCAGCTGCAGCAGGAGACGGGGCCGCCTCGATAACGGCAAGGTGCGCGCGGCGAGACGAGTGTGCCTGTCACACGAGGCTCGTACCTACGCTGCTGCATGTGAAGAGGGGCAGGGAGGGGTACAGGAGGCACGGAGACGTGCTGCTGCGGTGAATCGCCCGTAAACTGCACGGATGACCGCTGTGCGGCAAGGCTTGCAAGGACGACGCGTGGACGTGCCGCGTCAGCGCGCTCGGTTTCCCACTGTGCGCAGCAGATTGTGCGACGTACCCATTCGGGCGACGGATGCGTTGACGAGGTTGGATTGGTGCCAACGACGATCGAATCTTCTTCAAAAGGCGATCTTGTCCCAGAGGATGAACGCATCGTCCTGTTGCACACGCACGCAGGGGTTGGTGCCCACTTGCGACTCGAGCACACGAGAAGCGGTGCGCGCGCGCTGGGCAAGGGACGTCGAACCCTTCTTGAGAAGGTCGAGGGTGTTTAGCGCTGGAGGCAAAGAGATCAACAAACGAATCACAAAGCCAGCCCATGCGGAGTTTGCCCTGGCTGTTGCCGTACGGGCGCCAAATCCGCTCAGCGACGCCGGGCGGATGTAGGGAACGCGCAAGCCTTGGAAAAGAATATGGATAGACGAAACGAAAACAAACGTACCTTCGAGGGGGACAATGACGATCTCCTCCTGCCCATCTCAACACCACTTCTTGACCAGCCCCAGAGCATTGACCAGCACGCTCGCATCGACAATGATAACATCAACTTCCTTCACAGGCGGAGTCTTGCGAGTGTCCTCAGCGCTGCGCCTCCTTGCACCGGCCGCAGGTCGTTCCTTCTGTTGATGCTGGGGATGAGTAATCGATCAGTAGTTGAAGTGGCGATTTTGATACGGCCAACGGGCAGCTGGCCGCGCATCGACTCACCATGTGGTGGTGGACATGAGCGTTGGCGATCCCGCCAGTTATTGTTGCTGTTGTTGTGGCTCCCACGAGAGGGTGGATGCCTGGGAGGAGCGGCAGAGACGGACTTTTGGTGTTGTTATACTTGGTGAGTTGGGAATGCCGCGACTAGAGCCTGTATCCCAGGCTCGCCGAGTGTCGGCTCCAAGTAGCATGACTGATGTAGTGACCCCTTGAACGACTGGATACCGATAATCCTATTTGGAGGACAAGTCAGTCAAGTCAAACCCAAATAAGATTCCCAATGTCAAATATGACAAAATATGCCACACTAGAGAGTAGTGGACGAGCAGTCTTGAGCAAAAGCAGGATGGTCTACCAAGGTAAACGCATAGTGAGTAATCCCCGCGTGGGCACTGGCGTCTCACTCACCGTCGTACCAGACGTAATCGGCAGCACCCTCGCAGTCGTCAACACTCTCAAGGCGCGAAATAAACCCCGTGCTCAACGCCTGTCTGCGCGAAAATGACGGGCTCGTCGTCACGGGATCGTTCATGGGTGTGAGGTCGAGATGGAGGGAATCCTGACCGAGGTCGACACGGCCCCAGCTGAGTCTGCGCCTGGCAACCGCCGTCAGCCGAAGGTAAGAGAGAGGGAGAGCCGGGTGCAATGATGGCCGAGGTGACAACGAGTTCTACGGCGGAAGAGGTAGAACAGCGCTGTCCACAGACGTGCGCACTAGCGAGAAAGGTGAGACAAGATTTAGAGAGGAATGATGAGCGAACGAAACGACGTCGACACGACAGAGCGCTCAATTTAGCAAATCCAATTCCCTTGTTTGATCAACCACTGTTAGATAAGCAACCCTCACTCTATGATGCCCAATCAGGTAACCGCCTCACCATTCAGTGACAGGCCTACGCACGCTGATCACCCTTTGGTTATATTTATGATCAACGTCTAGCAGATATGGTCGCTCGGTGTTTGGCTTATAATGTCTGTCGCTTCTTCCATAGCAACTCTGATACAGGCTCGAGGAGGGACAATGGCACATGCCACGATTTATCGAGTGAGCGCCAAGCTCGTGATAGGGGTCCATTCATCGACTGACGTGCAACACACTGATCATCCACAGCAGAAAACGCCACAGCCCCTGACCAGGACCGAACGAGGGGCAAATCCCCACTGCCAGTTCTCTCGGGTCGAGGCGATCAAGAAGACTTGACGCGGCCTTGATAATCAGCACCCTAGATAGCACCCACCAACGGCAGGGGAAGCACGGGCCACACTATACCATACCAAGTACAACAGCACAAGTGAGTCTGGAGGTCCATATTCCCGAGCCTGTCCGTGGATGAATCCTGTTCTGCCTCTTTAGAACAGCTTCCCATTGGCACCGCATCTTCGTGTGATGTTGCTTCTCGCACAGTGATGATCGCGTGCATGAGATTGACCTCGAGTTACCCACCAGGAACGTGCCAAAGCTTATCCTGGCCATGGATCAAGAATTCCCAATCTCCATACCGAACTTGAAAACGTTGACTTACAATCTTGGTCCTTCCCAGGCACATTCGAAGCACAGCAGCGCGTTGCCATTCCAGTACTAGGCTAGGCCCGGGATGTCCCTTAATAGTTTTCTGTACAGATTCTTATGTGGACATCTCGACTGGCAAATGTCATCTCCAGTTACTGTCTGCTGCGGAGCAGCTCAAGCTTGGTATAAGAAGCAAAATCTGTTGTCAGAGTGGCACAATAAAGTTGACAGGACACAATGTCAAGTCACTCGTTGGATCAAATGGACCTGTCGGAGAGTTCACCCGTTCTCTCAGCTGCAATCCCATGACGGAGAACCACCCCTGGATCTTTTTCCGAACTTGAATGAGGAGAAAGTAATAATTTAAACTAGTCGGAGGATTTTGCGTTACGCATTTAAGTGGCATGGAGGAGGCGTGTGAATGTACTCATACTCAGAGTCGGTCCTTCACTCATTTCTCATTCAAAACCAACTTGTCCGTTGTTATATTCAATTCACGGTCTAGTACTTTCACTGCACACAGCTGAAGGTCCCAATGACAATTCAAGAGGTAGATATGCACTCAAGTCGAGTGGGCGCAACACGTGGGCTCAGCACCGCCACTGGCATGCAGATACCTGTGGCAGTGAAGCAAAGCACCTCCGAGGAAGGTCTTGGTCTTCAACCACATTATTCGTCATTAAGCATCATTAATCATTACCTACGCCTTTGACATGCCCAGCTGCTTGTCCACCGCACTTTGTGTTCCCCCTGTCGGAAAGCTCAACCGACGTGCACTTAGACGTGAGTCACAATGGTTTCAGTCTCAGTTCGGTTCACTAACAGGAAACAATAGAGCTCACTCGCAAAAGAACATTGCGGACATCTATCCATCAGCTCAACAATGACGTGCTTCTCAATATATTCTATATCCATCGGCTGCACGTACAGGACGAATACGTAGAGGAAGATACTGGTCGTATCGTTGTTGACTGGAACGAGCAACGTTGGTGGTACAAGCTGGCACAGGTTTGCCGCCGATGGCGGTATCTCATACTTTCATCACCATCCCTCCTCGACCTTCATCTTTTCTGCACCAATGGTGTACCCGTAGCGGACATGTTGGAACATTCGCCGCCTCTGCCGCTCATAATCAGTTATCGAGAGGAGGATCGCGGGATCACTGGATCGGATGAAGATGGACTACTTCTCGCCTTATCGTACAGTGATCGGGTGCGTCGTATCTACCTCTGGTTGTCAGCCGCGAATTTGCAGAGGCTCATCCTTGCGATGGATAAACAATTCCCTATTTTGGAACGCATGAGTATCGAATCATCTACCGAAGACGATACAAACTTTATCCTTCCCAGAACGTTCGAGGCACCGCATTTGTGCCACCTCTTACTGTTATGTGTTGCCCTTCCGACAGGATCTCCCTTACTGACAACTACAGCAAGTCTTGTCATTCTCTCACTCGCAAATATACCCCAATCCGCCCACCTTCCCCCAAGTAATCTACTCGCTTATCTTTCACTCATGCCTCAGTTAGAGTTACTGGGATTTGGACTCCACAGCCCACTTCCCGATCGTGATATTCAGCAGCAACTCTTAGCTATCTCGATCATGACCCACATCACACTTCCGAACCTTCGGTGGATCTGGTTTGAAGGTGTCAGCGCTTACTTGGAAGGCCTTCTTTCCCGGATCAGCGCACCTCTTCTCAGCCGGCTCGAAATTGTATTTTTCAATCAGCTAACGTTTACTTTCAATTTCTTGGATTTTGTTTCCACAGAGAATTTCAGCTTCATCACCGTTGACCTTACTTTCTTCAACAGTTTTCTTGAATTGAAGGCGTCTCAATATGGGAAGCAGGGGCTCTCTCGCTTTAGTGTACAGGTTGTGTGCAGACACCTCGACTTCCAAGTATCATCCGCATTACAGATTCTCGGTCAACTTTCTCCAGTACTGTCTGCTGTGGAACAACTCACACTCAGGCACGAGGAGGATGATCTGTCGTCGGAGTGGCACAATGAAGTCGAGCGGACTCAGTGGCGCGAACTTTTTAGACCCTTCCATAATGTGAAGACTCTTCACGTGCATCTTGGAAATGACCTCGCCGGAACATTCTCTCGTTCTCTACAGTCTAATGATGGAGGGCCACTCCTGGATGTTCTTCCGAATTTGAAGGAGTTGGGACATGACGGGAGACGCAACGCTCGTGACGCGTTTACCCCGTTCATCGATGCACGACGGTCAGCAGGTTATCCTGTAAAACTGTTCACTTTGTGGTGAATCAGAGAAGGGCCCGGACGGTTCGTGAGATCGCGTGAGATTTGGAACATGGCATGTCTTTCGTACCGTCTGTTCATACCTCTGACACTAAACTTACATCCACTTCAAATCACAGGCCGGGGCGATACCCAGTGGGACTACGAGCATCTCAACTACAGAGCAGCCTGCTTCCAACGTACATTGACTATACTTCCCCAACACACCCATGACCATATGTACTTAGCATCGTCGTTCCTCCTTGCTTTCACTGTTTGTCATTTCGCGGCAGCCACTGTAATAGCTTTCTCAACGATGACGTGCTTCTTATTATATTCTATATTCATCGGTTGGACATGAAACGTGAATGTATACATGAATATACCGGCAATCTCATGTTTAGCTCAAAGGTCCAATGTTGGCGGTTCAAGCTGGCGCAGATTCGTCACCAATGGCGATATCTCATACTTTCATCACCATCCTGCCTCAACCTCCATTTTCTCTGCACCTATGGTGTGCCCGTAGTGGGCATGTTGGCCCATTCGCCGCCCTGTTATCGTCATTTATCGAAGAGGGATCATGGGATGGCCATTTCAGATGAAGAGGGGATACTGCTCGCCCTCGTCCGTGAACTGGCACGCTGTTTACATCTGGTCCGGCACAATGGTGCCACGTGCCAGCTATCTGTGGTGCTGATGGGTGCCAGTGAGCTGTGCTCAACTGAACTTGAATCTGAGTACAATAAGTGAACGAGTCGTCGTTGCCACTGCCACTGTGGTGACTTGACACAATAAACATACATCGACGATGCTTGGGAGATTTGGAACCCAATGCCATAGGCATTATGCATGTCGTTGAATAGTCCGATGGAGCTCAATCGAACACGGACGGTCGAGACGGGTACAACGACGCCAGCAGCATGACGTTCAAACAAACCGGAGAGGAAAGTGCGCTACACAAGCTATACAGCTAGTGCCGCTCCATTGTGCGTGCAACACAACAAAAGAAGGGCGCTTGTAACTGACGGAGCCGTCGAGCAGAGACGAATGTATGTGAAAGTCGGGAGTGTTGCGGGTGAGCAGAGGGAAGGGACGTGAAAGGTTCGGAGACCGTGTGATTTGTCGTATCATCTATTCTAGAAAAAAGAATTTAGCGACTGTGAGCAGTAGAGATGAGAGATCGCACCTTTCATACTGACGGCACACCCCTCCCTTCCTTTCAATAATCATGCATCAGATCCACAAGTCCCTTGCGATGACGACGAAACGCCACGGCGAATCGTCTCTCACGGATCCGGGTCCAGGTTCTCTCCCCGCGTGAGCACCCGCACAATCCGACTGGGCTGTGCAACTACGTCCATCATAGTCTTGACCGCAGGTGGGCGTTCAACCATACCCCCTCCACCGCCGCCACGCCCACGGTGATGGTGATGGTGATGGTGATGATGCGGGGACCGACGATCTGTGCGGTCGTCCATGGCAGCTGCAGCAAAAGGCGGGGCCACCTCAATAACGGCAAGGCCCGCGCGGCGCGCCTAGTACGAGACGAATGCGCCAGTCACACGAGGCTTGTGCCTGTGCTGCTGCATGTGAAGAGGGGCAGGGAGGGATACAAGAGACGTGGAGACCTGCTGCTGCTGTGGTGCATCACCCGTAACCTGCGCGGATGACTGCTGTGCGGCAAGGGTTGCAAGGACGACGCGCGGACGTGCTGCGTCGGCGTGCTCGATTTCCCACTGTGCGCAGCAGATTGTGCGACGTACCCATTCGGGCGACGGATGCGTTGACGAGGGTGGATTAGTGCCAACGACGATCGGATCTTCTTCAAAGGCGATCTTGTCCCAGAGGATGAACGCATCGTCCTGTTGCACACGCACGCAGGGGTTGGTGCCCACTTGTGACTCGAGCACACGAGAAGCAGTGCGCGCACGCTGGGCAAGAGGCGTCGAACCCTTCTTGAGCAGGTCGAGGGTGTTTAGCGCTGGAGGAAAAGGGATCAGCAAACAATCGGAACGAATCATAAAGCCTACACGGAGGCGGCTCTGGCTGTTGTCGTACGGGTGCCAAATCAGCTCAGCGACGCCGCGTAAAGATAGGGAATGCGCAAGCCTTGGAAAAGAGTATGGATAGACGAAACGAAAAAACGTACCTTTGAGAGGGACGATGATGATCTCCTCCTGCCCGCCTTTACACCACTGCTTGACCAGCCCCAGATCATTGACCAGCACGCTCATATCGACAATAATAACATCAGCTTCCTTCACAGCCGGAGTCTTGCGAGTGTCCTCAGCGCTGCGCCTCCTTGCACTGGCCCCAGGTCGTTCCTTCTGCCTTCTGTTGATGTTGGGGATGAGTACGATGAGTACTCGATCCGTAGTTGTAGTAGTGACCTTGATACCGTCAACGGGCAGCTGGCCGCGCTTCGAGTCAGCAGGTGGTGGTGAATGTGAGCGTTGGTGATCCTGCCAGTTATTGTTGCTGTTGTTGTAGCTTCCACGAGAGGGTGGATGCCTGGGGGGAGCGGCAGAGACGGACTTTATACTTGGTGAGTTATGAATACCGCGCCTAGAGCCTGTATCTCAGGCTCGCCGAGTGTCGGCTCCAAGTAGCGTAGTGACCCCTTGAACGACTGGATACCGATAATCCTACAGTATTGGAGGGCAAATCAGTCAAGTCAAACCAAATAAGCATCCCAGAGATAGACGCACGAAAGCAAGACCATGACAAAGATGACAAAATATGCCACACTAACGAGTAGGTGACGAGCAGTCTTGAGCGAATGCGTGATTGTCTGCCAAGGTAAACGTACAGTGAGCAATCCCTGCGTGAGCACTGGCGTCTCACTCACCGTTGTACCAGACGTAATCGTCAGCAGCCTCTCAGTTCTCAACACACTCAAGGCGCAAAACAAACCGATATGGTGTGTCCCGTGCTCAACATCTATCTGCGCGAGAATGACGGGCTCGTCATCACCGCACGTGAGGAAGGACTGGGACCGTTCATGGGTGTGAGGTCGAGATGAAGGGGATCCTGACCAAGGTCGACACGGCCCAAGCTGAGTCTGCGCCTGGCGAAACTGTTAGGGCCGCCGTCAGCTGAAGGTAAGAGGAAGGGAGAGCCGGGTGCGACGGTGGTCGATGTGACGAGTTCTACGGCGGAAGAGGTAGAACGGCACGGTCCATAGACGTGCGCACCGGCGAGAAAAGTGAGACAAGTTTTAGCGAGGAATGATGAGCGAGATGAGTGTAGGATATAACGAGACGACGTCGACGGAACGCGGCTCTCGGTTCAACAACATCCTTTGGCGACCACTGTTAGATAAGCAACCGGAAAATGAACCGAGTCGCGGCCCAGCCGAATTAGGTGACCGTCTCACCAAGTGACAGGCATACGCACGCTGATCACCATTTTGGTCGGCCGTTTTGGCTGTTTTAATCCATATTTATGATCAAGTTCGCAGCAGCATCTAGCAGAGATGGCCGCTCAGTGTTTGGCTTATAGTGTCTGACACTTCTTCCATAGCAACCTCTGATACAGCCTTGGGGAGGAATGGCACATGCAACGATTTCAAGTTATTGAGTGAGCGTGACCGCTAAGTTCGTGATAGGGGTCCATTCATCGACTGACATGCACACACTGACCATCTGCTCGCCGTAGAAAGCGCCATAGCCCCTACCCATCAAGAGCTCCGGGACCGAAATGAGGGGCAAATCCCCACTGCCAGTTCTCTCGGGTCGAGGCGATCAAGAAGAGTTGACGCGGCATCAAGCTCCAAGCCTTGGTAATCAGCACCCTAGATGGCACCCACCGGCGACAGGGGAAGCACGGGCCACATATACCATACCAAGTACAACAGCACAAGTGAGTCTGGAGGTCCATATTCCCGAACCTGTCCGCGGACGAAGCCTGTTGTGCCTCTTCAGAACAACCTCCCATCGGCACCGCATCTTCGTGGAATGTTGCCTCTCGCACAGTGATCGTGTGCGTGAGATTGACCTCAGTTGCCCGCCAGGAACGTGCAAAAGCTTATCCCAGCCATGGATAAAGAATTCCCAATCTCCATACCAATCTTGAAGACAATAACTTACATTTGAAGCACCACAACGTGCCGCCATTCCAGGAGGTCTGGGATGTCCCTTATACTTACAACTACTGCGGATCTCGTCATCCTCTCTCTTTGAGATATCCCGCAATTCACCTACTTCCCCCCAAGTCATCTACTCACCTCACTTTCACTCATGCCTCAGTTAGAGACGCTGGCGATCGAATCCCAGACCCCTTTTCCTAATCGCGACGTTCAGAGGCAACTCCTTGCTACCCCAAACACAACAAACGTCACCCTTCCGAGCCTTCGCTGGTTCTAGTTTGGAGGTGTCGGCACTTACTTGGAAGGCATTTCCCCCCCCTTTCCCGAGTCTGTGTGCCCATTCTCAGCCAGCTCGAAATCACTTTTTTCCAATCAACCGACGTTCGCTCTCCGACACGGTGACACCTCTTGGATTTCATCCCCAGGGAGAATTTCGGTTTTAGTACTGCTCACTGATCAGTTTATTTTCACCAGCAGTTTCAGTTCCCTTGCCTTGAAGCCGTCTCAACATGAGAAGGGGGGGTTCCACCCGTTTTCCATACAGGTCTTGTGTAGACATCTCGACTGGCAAGCGCCATCTGCACTACACACTCTCGGTCGGCTTTCTCCAGTACTGTGTGCTGTGGAGCAGCTCAAGCTTGGTATAAGAAGCAGAATCTGTCGTTAGAGTGGCACGATAGACTCGACAGCACAATGCCACAAACTTCTCAAAGCATTCAACAATGTCAAGTCACCCGTTATATACAATGGATTTGTTGGAGAGCCGCCCGTTCTCTCGACTGAAACCACATGGTGGAGAACCACCCTTGGATCTTCTTCCGAACTTGAGTGAGTTTGCATGTTCTGGAGGTCGCAGTGCTCGGGAGAGATTTACCCCATTCATCGATACACGACGGGCAGTAGGCTACGCTTTGAGATTAGTCAATTTGGCATCCTAAGTGGCGATGTGTCCAGGAATGCAAGGGGTGCTGCACCGAGTGGGCAGACCATCCTGATGCTTGAAGAATGGTATTTTCTATCCATTTGTTCATCTTTCACTAGGTACATCCACTCTAACTCAGTTAAACTCACATGCCGGGACACAGGTTGGGACGATATTTAGCGCAACTGCGAGTATCCCAACTTGGACTATGGAGCGACTCGGGACGTAAAGATAGCAAGACGTTATCGCACATTGATTATACTGCCTCAATAGGCCCATGGCCATCGTGTACTTAGTTCTATCCTCTTTTGCTTCAGCATTTGTCATTCCATGGGCGCTGTGACGGCGGCCACCAACTGTATCAGTCCCACTACCTTCATTAATCATGTATCTCACTTGCGCTTTCATGTACCATAGTTCTCTATTTCGACTGTCTGTTCTGTAGTATTTCACACTAACATACGTAGGAAGGGTGGTTAACAACAGCTTTAGCCCCAGCTACACATACCACATCCGCTGCGACAGCAACCAATACAGCGTCACGCAGGCGCAGGTGGTAATTCTGGCAGAGGTGGTAGTAGTAACAGTAGTTGTGTTTGTATTACTGTCGGAAGAAAGTAATAATTTAAACTAGTCGGAGGATTGTGTGAATTGTGTGTTATGCATCTAAGTAGCATGCTTGAGGCGTGTGAATGCATTCAGAGTTGGTCTCAAACCAACTGAACTTGTCCGTAATACAATGTGACAAGGTCTGTCATATTCAATTCACAGTCCAGTACTATCACTGCACACAGCTGAAGGTCTAGTGACAATTGAAAGGTAGATAGGCGCTCGAGTCGAATGGGCGCAACACGTGTGTTCAGCACCCCCACTGGCATGCAGACACCTGTGACAGTGAAGCAACACTCCTCCTAGACAGCCCTTGGTCCTCGACCACATTATTCGTCATTACCCAACTCTTTGACATGCCCAATTGCTTGTCCATCGCCCTTTGTCTTCCCCTTGTTGGAAAGCTTAGCCGACGTGCACCAAGGGCAGATCAACAGCTGCTCAAGAAGGAAGAGGAGACAGTGGTTGTTAGACGTGAGTCACGATACTTTCGGTCTCAGTTCGGTTCGCTAACAGGAAACAATAGAGCTCACTTGCATGATGCCATTGCCGCCATCTATCCATCAGTTCTATATCCATTGGCTGCACCTACAGGATGAACGCGTAGATGAAGATGCTGGCCAATTCATATTTAATTGGGAGAGACAACGTTGGTGGTACAAGCTGGCACAGGTTTGCCGCAGATGGCGGTATCTCATACTTGGATCACCATCCCACTTCGTCCTTCATCTTATCTGCACCTTTGGTGTACCCGTAGCGGACATGTTGGAACATTCGCCGCATCTGCCACTCATAATCGATTATCTAGAGGAGGATCGCGGGATCACTGCATCGGATGAAGATGGAATACTGCTTGCCTTATCGCACAGTGATCGAGTGAGTCGTATCGGCCTCCGGTTGCCAGCCGCGAGTTTGCAGAAGCTCATCCCAGCAATGGATAAACAATTCCCCATTTTGGAGCGTATGATTATCGAGGCATCGACCAAAGGGGACACAACCTTGATTTTCCCCAGAACATTCGAAGCACCGCATCTGCGCCACCTGTACTGCGCTGGCCTTCCCAGTGGATCTCCCTTACTGACAACTACTGCGAGTCTTGTCACTCTCACACTCGTAAAAATGCCCCAATCTGCCCACCTTCCCCCAAGTCATCTGCTCGCTTGTCTTTCACTCATGCCTCAGTTAGAGAGACTGGAGATCGAATTTCACAGCCCACTTCCCAAACGTGATATTCAGCAACAACTCTTAGCTACCTCGATCATGACCCACATCACAGTTCCGAACCTTCGGTGGTTCTGTTTTACCGGTGTCAGCGCTTACTTGGAAGGCCTTCTTTCTCAGCTCAGCGCACCTCTTCTCAACTGGCTCAGAATCACTTTTTTCAGTCAGCTGACGTTCGCCCTCCCGTCTCTTTTGAATTTCGTTTCCACAGAGAATTTCAGCTTGAGCATCGTTCAGCTTACTTTCTTCAACGATGGGCTTAAGTTGAAGGCATCTCAACATGAGAAGCAGGGGTTCTCTCCCTTTGGCGTACAGATCAAGTGCAGACACCTCGACTGGCAAGTATCGTCCGCATTACAGATTCTCGGTCAACTTTCTCCAGCATTGTCTGCCGTGGAAAAACTCACACTCAGGGACCGGGAGCATAAACTGTCGTCGGAGTGGCACAATGAAGTCGAGCGGACTCAGTGGCGCGAACTTTTCAGACCCTTCCATAATGTGAAGACTCTTCACGTGCAAAATAAACTCGCCGGAAGACTCTCTCGTTCTCTACAGTCTAATGATGGAGAGCCACCCCTGGATGTTCTTCCGAACTTGAAGGAGTTGGGATTTGAAGGGGGACGCGACGCTCGTAAAGCGTTTACCCCGTTTATCGATGCACGACAGTCAGCAGGTTATCCTGTAGATCTGTTCATTGTAGATGACTAGGCGGTGGTGGACAAAGGAAGGGCCCAGACCATTCGTGAGATTTGGAACATGGCACGTCTTTGTCCCGTCTGTTCATACCTCTGACACTAGACTTACATTCACCTCAAATCACAGGGCAGGACGATACCCAGCGGGACTACGAGCATCTCAACTATAGAGCAGCTTGTTTCCAACGCACATTGACTATACTGCCCCAACAGACTCATGATCATATGTACTTAGTATTATCGTTTCTCCTCTTTGCTTTCACTGTTTGTCATTTCGCGGCGGCCACTATGATAACTTTCTTAACAATGACATGCTTCTTATCATATTCTATATCCATCGGTTGGACATGAAGCGCGAATGTATAGACGAATATACCGGCAATCTCATATCTTGGCTCAAAGGGCCAACGTTGTTGGCGGTTCAACCTGGTCCACGTTCGCCGCCGGATGGCGATATCTCATACCTCCATCACCATCCCGCCCCAACCTTCATCTCCTTTGCACCTATGCTGTGCCTGTAGTGACCATGTTGACCCATTCGCCGCCCTGCCATCGTCGTTTATCGAAGGAGGGATCATGGAATGGCCACTCAAATGAAGAGGAGATACTGCTTGCCCTCGTCCGTGAGCTGGCATGCCATTGACATCTGGTCCGGCGCAATGGTGCCATGTGCCAGCCATCTGTGGGGCTGATGTGTGCCAGTAAGCTGTGCTGAACTGAACTTGTATCCGATTACAACAAGTGAACGAGTCGTCGTTGCCACCGCTACTGTGATGACTTTGATGGAGGGGGCGAGATAAACTTGGCAAAGGAGAAATGGTGGGACCCAAATAGAGAAAGTATGAAAAGAAAGGAAATTCATATTTCATACGCGATTTCGCACAGAATAGCCTAATAGTATATACACCAGTACCAGACGGTAGAGGGAAGCAACTCGCATAGTAGTCCTTATGACGATTGACATAAGTAACAAGAGAGACAAAAAAAATACGAAATATACGAGGACGAACAGGAAAGTGTAAAAGGTAAACGATCGCAAAAGCAAAAACAAAAAGAGATACCGCAAAAACCAACACAACAAACATATATCAACGACGCTTGGGAGAATTGGAATCCAATGCCGTATGTACGATGCATGCCGTTGAATAGTCCGATGGAGCTCAATCGAACAGGGAGGGTCGAGACGTGTACAACGACGCCAGCGGTATGACGTTCAAAGAAACCGGAGAGGGAAGCGCGCTACACTAGCGATACAGCTAGTGTCGCTCTATGGGTGTGCAACACATTAAAAGAATGGCGCTTGTAACTGACGGAGCCGTCGAGCAGAGACAAATATATGTGAAAGTCGGCAGTGTTGCGGGTGAGCAGAGGGAAGGGACGTGAAGGGTTCGGAGACCGGTGTGATTTGTCTTATCATCTATTCTAGATAATATAATTTAGCAACTGTGAGCAGTGGAGGATGAGAGATCGCACCTTTCTCACTGACGACACTCCCTTTCCTTCCTTTCAATAATCATGCGTCAGATCCACGAGTCCCTTGCGATGACGACGACGATACACCACGGCGAATCGTCTCTCACGGATCCGGATCCAGTTTCTCCCCCCGCGCAAGCACCCGCACAACCCGACTGGGCTGTGCAACTACCTCCATCATAGTCTTGACCGCAGGTGGCCGTTCAACCATACCCCCTCCTCCGCCGCCGCCACGCCCACGATGGTGGTGGTGATAATGGTGCGGGGACCGACGATCTTCGCGGTCGTCCCCGGCAGCTGCAGCAGGAGACGAGGCTACCTCGATCATGGCCAGGCGCGCGCGGCGCGCCCAGTACGAGACGAGTGTGCCTGTCACACGAGGCTCGTGCCTATGCTGCTGCGTGGGAAGAGGGGCAGGGAGGGGTACAGGAGACGTGGAGACCTGCTGCTGCGCTGCATCGCCCGTAACCTGCGCGGATGACTGCTGTGCGGCAAGGATTGCAAGGACGACGCGCGGACGTGCCGCGTCGGCGTGCTCGGTTTCCCACTGTGCGCAGCAGATCGTGCGACGTACCCATTCGGGCGACGGATGCGTTGACGAGGGTGGATTGGTGCCGACGACGATTGGATCTTCTTCAAAGGCAATCTTGTCCCAGAGAATGTACGCATCGTCCTGTTGCACACGCACGCGGGGGTTGGTGCCCACTTGTGACTCGAGCACACGAGAAGCAGTGCGCGCACGCTGGGCGAGGGGCGTCGAACCCTTCTTGAGCAGGTCGAGGGTGTTTAGCGCTGGAGGAAAAGGCATCAACAAACAATCGGAACGAATCACAAAGCCCAC
>QLPC01002522.1:0-38717 GCA_003314055.1 Lactifluus hygrophoroides | reverse complement strand
CGCAGAGCTCCACCTCTATTTCAGGCGTGAACCACCGGATGTCGAACGTCATCATCCCGGAAGAATCGGTGGTATGCAGCGGCGCAATGAAGACTGTCATCGGCTGATTGAAGTTGGCCGCGATCGTCTGCAGCGTCGCATCGGGGAGCACCGTCAGCGAGGGCACCTGCACGACAACCGCAGGATTACCGCCCCCGAGCTTGTCTGTGAACGCATTTCCGATGGTGAAAGGGAACGTCTGTGAGCAGGTGTCGATGGTCATCTGATTTATCGTGCGCAATAGCCGTGATGATAGCAAACTAAAAAAAGACTAGAACCGTGGCTTGAGACAGGGATGGGATGGGGAAATAGATGGGGAAGATTAGGATGGTCTATACATATATCCGCATGTCTCTTGCTTGCGGCTCATCTATAATGCAGCTGACGAGATTGTAGCGCTCATCAAGCAACATGACTCATTCGTGGATTCCTCTACGAAATTTCAAGTTGCCGTAGGCAGGACGCTACATGATCTTAGTCTACCGGATCCGGCTCAGGTGTAAATATAATTCGGACCTTGAACGTTGGAACTTCAAGGCGAAGGTACGTCAGACGATAACAACGATGAAAACCCTGATAGAAATTCACGTAGATGTATGGACGTCTTGACAAGTGATGCTAGTGATGCCCTAAGATGACAGCATCCGGCCCATACGCTTAAGAGGTAAAAAAGAGCCGGTGTATTTTGCGTCTCAGACAATCAGACAATCCGACTCGGAAAGGTGGTTAGGCCATTCATCCCGATCACATTTAGCATACGGCTGAACTCTGAAATTTCTCTCAGCACTTCCTTGAACTGGCGAGAGTTGGCATGCATTTACTGTAGAGTAATAACAGTAACGCTCTGGCTCCTCGCCGCTATAGAAAAATGTCCCCCCCGACACGGCACCGCGACTGCCTACGGCGTTGAGAAGGGAAAGTTGAGCCTTAGCGAGTCAGTAATCCAAATGAACTCAAGAAGGCCAGGTATTGAATCGGTTGTACTATTGGTGGATAGCGGAAGTGCCAGGGAATGCTTGAACCAAGCTCCCGATTGATAATTGATGTCTCGCGTTCACCGTATTGTCAACCTTATTGTCAACTGATTGACGAACCGTCTCAGTCATGAATCTTGCACCGTGTCTACAGTTTTATAGACTAAGTTAGCGTGGATAGCATGTGTAAATAAAAAAGCAAGACACAGCAGTGGCAGGACCCAGTTAAAGATACATGCATAAAGCGATAGCACAGCACACAACAAGCATGAGGGGAATCCGAAAGCTAAAAGGTCTTCAGTAAATAGATCGATAGATATATGATAAGGAACTCCAATATCCACTCATACCCTACCCAGGCTATAGGTCTTTCGGGTCGAGAAGTACAGTCGGCTGCAACGGCGTTGCGAGATCCATAGGTTCGCCGTTATCTGCGTCATTCCCAAAGACGTCTACCTCCGTAGGCACTGGGGCCGGGGCGGCTCCGAGCAGCTCACAAAGCGCTGTCTCTCGCGCTGTAGATGCAGCGAGCTCGGCTCGTAGCCTACGACAAACACAAAGACGTCAGCAGCGCCAGATGAAGGAAGAAACAGAAACTGCACCGGATACACTCTTCTTCGATGAGCAATACACGCTGAAACGAGCTCTTGGGAGTTGTAGCAGAAGCAGTGCTCGAGACGCCCTGCTACAAGAAATGATCAAGTAGACTTAGAAAACTCCCAGCGTGGCGTAATAACCATGATGCAACGCACCTGTTGGTGCAATGGCGCAGTCCGCGATTGCATTTGGAGGCGCTGTTCTTCTGCGCGCAGGTCTGCGAGATCCTGGGTTACCGCCGCAATCTGACGCGCTACGTCATCTGGGGGAGATGTCACTCGCGGTGACGACAGCGGCAGGATCAGAGATTTCGGAGAACGAGGCGTTCTGGATGTCGGAGATGAGCTCCTAGGGGAATGTAATAATAACGATGAAGGGCGACGCTGCGGTGTCGGGGACTCTGGAGACGATGCGCGACGAAGCGGCAGTGGCGTAATTGCAGAAGATGGACTCGGTTCTAATGCCGCATGTGCATCTTCGAGCTACAGATGAGCCAAGAGAGAAGTCGTTTTCAGTGTGCGCAAACTTAGTAAGTGAAGGTTTCTGCGCTACCTTGAGTACGAGGCCAGCAATCTCGTGTGTCAGCGCTTCGTTTCGCGCCGCGGACTGTTGCAACACACGAATAGCGCCATCACGCGAAAGTACCGGTAAAGGGGAGTCTACACGGGACAACGTGGGTGCCGTGTCGTAGCGTTCTGCGAGCTCGGCTTCGCGGCGCGCGAGTTGCGCCTCAAGTTCCGTTATGCGCCGCAGGGAATCTGTGTGCCCTGTGCGCTCGCGCTCACACTCCTCGCGCAAGGCAGTGATTAGCGCAGCTGAATACGCGCGGGCGGACGCAGTCCATGTTGTCTGTGTTTGCTCATCTAGATGACGTGGCTTTGGTGGCGCTGTTTAAACGAAGCGAGACTGAGCCAACGGCGAACTGCACGCTAAAAGGTAACGCACCCGCCAGGCTGGTCGATGCGAGTCCACTGTGCGGCCAAAGGCTATAATCATTACAGACCTCGACTGAAAAACGCGGGTAAGCAAGGATGACTTGTCGTTACGCGTATGACGCGCCTTTCTCGATGAGGTGGAGCACACCGTCGCGTAGACTGTCTCGTTCCGCCTCAATCGCGGTTCGCTCGGCCCTTGCCGCACGCAATTGTGCTTGAAGCGCGACGCACTGGCGACGCTCATGAGAAATCTCCTCGGCATATGTGTGACGTTCTGAATCGAGGGTGTCAAGCGTCGCCATGAGACGTGCCTGTAGCTTGGCGGCGCGGGCAGCATGTGCGGCAATTTGAAGTTCGAGGTCGGCGATCTAGAAGGACTGCCATGCTGAGACATGTGGAGGGATGTCGCGGAGTAAGAGGTGGAGGAGCGCACCTGATCCGAGTTGTCTCTATGAATATCCGTGTTCGGGGCAGGACCCATGAATCAGCTTCGTCGGTGAAGTGCAGGAAACGCGGAATCATCCGTAACATCCGATCCAGTCCATATAACGGCAGCTCGCAGATTTTTCGTGGCTCAATGGTCTAGTAGTATGATTCCTTCTTCGGGTTATCCGGATGTGGAGGAGGTCCCGGGTTCAATTCCCGGTTGAGCCCTTTTTGTCCTTCACTTAACCAGCGCCAAATCCAGTCGTCCCTTTTTTGAAAGTGAAAGAAATAAAAGTGATGTTTGAAACCATAGTATTTGTGCATGTGGGCTACCCAAGGCAGGCAGATGCTATGTAAGTATGTGTCGCGTGTCGCGTGCAAGTTCCGGTCGGAGCGTTATATCACATGTAAAACGATGCGTTGCCCGGCTATCTCTTCGCCATTTATAAACGACCGCTGGCATCTGTTTAACTTCCTCGCTCTCACTCTGTCTCTGTCACTCCAATAATGGCATCGAAAGTCCAGAGAATTTCACCTTCTGCATCTGGCAAGGGAGCAATCCTTACAAAAAACGATAATGACGTGGTCATCGTGGCAGCAGTGCGCTCCGCCATGACTAAGGTGCGTTCTGAAATTCTGAAACCTTTCCTTAGCTCTTATCTTGTTAATATTTGCATCATAGGGCAATCGTGGTGGTTTCAAGGATACCCGTCCGGAGGAGATACTCTCAGGCGTACTTCGTGCAGTCTATACAAAGGTCAACCTTGACCCCGCACTTATTGAGGATATCAATGTTGGAAACGTTCTCCCTCCTGGCGGTGGTGCCACCGCAGCTCGCATGGCGGCTCTTCGTGCCGGCATTCCAGTTTCTACTTCCATTGCGACTGTTAACCGTCAATGCTCGTCCGGTCTGACTGCCGTCAATTTGATTGCAACCCAGATTTTGTCCGGACAGATTGACATTGGTATCGGTACGTATTTGGGTGTATTCTCTCTCGACTACTAACGTATCTGGCACAGGTGCTGGTGTCGAATCGATGACCTTTGGTTTTGGCCCAACAGCACAACCCGATGGCTGGTCTGAGGCTGTTCTTTCCAGTAAAGATGCAGAGGATTGCCTCCTTCCTATGGGCATGACCTCTGAGAATGTGGCTACAGACTATGGCATAACTCGTGCGCAGCAAGACGCCTTTGCCGCGAACTCCTTCCGAAAGGCTGGCGCAGCGGCCAAAGCTGGCCGTTTCAGTGATGAAATTGTACCGCTCAAGGTGCGCTGGGTGGATCCCAAGACGGAGCAGGTCAAAGAGATTACAGTCGCGGCAGACGACGGGATACGAGATGGTGTCACCGCAGAGAGTCTCTCCAAGCTTAAGCCCTCGTTCAAGAAAGACGGGACGACTCACGCGGGGAACGCATCGCAAATTTCTGACGGCGCTGCCGCCGTCCTCCTCGCGCGGCGATCGGTTGCGAATCGTCTTGGCCTTCCTGTTGTTGGCAAGTTTGTCTCTGCCAGTACCGTTGGCGTTCCCCCACGGATAATGGGCATCGGCCCTGCGTTTGCCATTCCTAAGGTGCTCAACCAGGTCGGCCTCACAACGGACGATGTCGACTTCTTCGAGATCAACGAGGCCTTTGCGTCTCAAGCTGTATACTGTATTGAGAAGCTTGGTTTATCGTACGAGAAAGTCAATCTTAATGGTGGTGCGATCGCCATCGGTCATCCTCTTGGCATGAGTAAGTTTTTCAGTGCTTGATGCGGTATGTAGAGTGCTCATTGCACTCTTCTCGTTCTATAGCTGGTGCACGCCAGATCGCCACGGGCCTAAATATCGCAAAGCAAACAAATAAGCGAGTTTTTGTGACGAGCATGTGTATCGGTTCGGGCATGGGGATGGCCGCCGTGTTCGTGAGCGAGCATTGAGTTCAACAGTGGTATTTTGTTTTGGTCCCTGTTAATATATTCTTAAACAACACTATCATGTCCTGCACGGTACATTGTGTCGGAATCAAGCAAATTTTGTATTTCCAACTCGACAGACGTATCACGTAAGTAATTCCTGAGTATAACTTAGCTTCAAGGTTTTGAGCCCCCACGGGCCCTACCTCCCTCCTCACCAGAGTGTTCAGTGTTCAATGTTCAACATGTTGGTGTTGAACTGCACCATGTGATACTGTAACAGCAGTACACCGATCATTGCTCGCTCGACTCGACACTGATGTATTCGTGCTTTGTGTATGAAGCATGTTTTGGGGTCTACAAAAAGGACTTTTGGGGAAGACGTATAACACAAGGACCCGTATTATTAGTTATGTCCCTCCTTGACGGGCCACACCCGACATGTTTCATGCAAGAAACAAAAAAGAAGACGGGGCGATCTTGGTAAGAAGGTTGGTTCATGCTCTCCCTGAGAAGTGGCATCAAGACTGCACAGGTTAGAATCGAGTGCACAGTCCCAAATATACCAGGTTGCAACTTTCAATGACTGTGCTCTCTGGGTTTTCGCCCTGAAATACGCGGCAACATTCGCACGCACGGACCCGAAAGCAAGAAACGGTCACGTGAACGCGCATCAGCCACGGGCTACCTTCCAAGGTGTGTGAATGAATGTGGGAGGGGCTGCGAAGTGTGTGCCAGCTAGATAATAGTTGCAGCTGCCTGTCAAACGGTTCAATCGCTGCCATCTGCCGATAATCGCTGCAGTAATCGTGTAGACTATTATAGCCGTACGGGATGCGTGTAATCCTAAGCGACTCCTCGTTCTCCTGCTTCGTCTTCTCCTTTGCTTACCCGCTTTCTCTATCGAGCGATTAAGAGCCCGTTTGTTTTGCTCCTGGCGCATCAGTTCTCCCGAACAGATATGCAGGGAAAATTCTGTGCCAACCAGCCTAGTGTTGATCGAAGCCAGATACGCATCCTTTCCCTCTTCACCAACCCAGTCGAAGTCGATCAGCTTCGCTCCAAATTTTCCGTCACTCTCCGTGATTATGATGTTGGTTGGTATCACGAAGATCACCAAGCACAAGGCCGGCACTATGCAGAGAGGTTCAAAGCCCTCTCCACGTCACCCAACACATCGAGCGGAACAGTTATGGTCCGGAGCAAGTTACACATCCGCTTTCCTTTCACGCATTCCATGACAACCACTTTCCGTCCCCCAATCACTGGCTGGCAAGTGTATAGCTTCGGCGCTAATCCATGGTTCGCCAGGTGCTGTGTGCAACATGACCGCAAACTTGATTACGACCTCCTCGAACTGAGGATGACTAGATGACACCTTAATAATATAGCCTGCGTAGAAGAGGGTATGCATTTCCGAGGGATTTCTCCTAATTGACAAGTTTTTCGTTGGGCCTTGACTTGAATTCCGACGCGAGTATAGAAATGTTGGGAGAAGAGACAATAGACTGCGCCATCGTCGGCCACTTTATTTTCGTTCTTATTCTCCAAGACGACATATGCTCCCCACTCTATTGACACCCTTCGGGGTCTTTCCCTTGCCCCCTTTTGGGCTTGTGCTACACTAACCTGAGCTTTCATCGTTCTTTCCCTCGTTGCTGGCTTTCTGCTCGTAGAAGTCTCACGACTTCAAAATGCACATAGAACAATCTTCACTGATCTTCAAGCTTCAAGCTTCAATGCTTCTCTTTCGACTCGTTAAAGGCATGCAAAGCCTTGTGATACTCTTCGGTAGCGTGTAATAGTCCCTTGTCGAGTTCCATGAATCCATCCCGTGATTCTCCGGATTCCAGGATCCGAGCAATATTGACTTGTGAATCAAGTGTTTCGTGTCGGTACTGCAGGGTAGCCAAGTGCGGGTGATAGAATGCCACGGGCAATGTAGCCCGTGAAGAGGCAGTTGTGCGCCTTCTCAATACACTCAGAACTGCCAATAGAGTGGACACTCTAATATTTGAAAGATTTGGGTTGAGTCCTAGAACCAGTCAGAGAGCCGCTGAGAAAATGACGGTGTACCGAACTTACGATTTATCGCAAGCTCTGTCGCTTCCTGCGCTTCGAAGATATTTCCGATGAGCTTCTTCTCGCGATCGACGAGGAGACACCAAACTTCGTCGGTGGCATGGTGAAAGAGAGCGACGGGCGGACAGATCGGAACTGCATCGCGTCATCACATGGCAACACATGGCCACATTCTGCTCGGATATTAAAATTTTGAAAATTGAGCTACATAGGTCTACACGTATATAGCGTAAATATGGCCAGGATACCCCTCTGCTTAGCCAGCTCGCCATTGTGCAGCTCCATCGGTTTCGCAGGCGCCTTCATCTTGGGCGACTCGCTGTTTGATAGTTAACCCTGTAGAGGACACATCTCGGCGAGGCAGTAGTAATAGGATGCCGCAAACAACTGCGACCAGCGACGTAACTTTCTTCCTGTGGGTGACGGTCCAGCGCATGCGGTTGAAGGAGGGCAGGTAGCAAGTGAGCGAGGATTGCGTTGGCACATCTTGTAGCTGAACGGTCGGCATGTACAATGACGATGGTGTTATATGCGAAGGGAGTTGCCTGGGAAGCAAACAGCCTCTGCAAGCCAGACGTTGAACCACTGCCTCTTGAAGAGCTTTGTTAGTCAGGATTCGTTCTCATTTCCTCCATTCGTGTAGGGATGCCTTTCAATGAACATTTCCCCATGCTTGTTCTTTGTAGAAATAAAGTGGGATTTTTAATTCGACGATCTTCTCCCCCCAACATGAATGCCCAGTTCATTTAGATCCCGTCCTCCTTGTATGACGTCGTCGAGGGCACGCGACATCTTGGATACACCTAGCGCTTTTCAGCGCTCATGTCGACAATCGTGAGGCTGGCACCAGGCTGTGCGACTGTGTGTATCACGTACGGGGCGAGCAACTGCACAGGAGCTCGGACAATCGCATGAAAAATCTTGTCCCGTTGGAGGCCTTGATGAGCGCCAGCATCCGTCTTCGTAGTTAGAGAGATAAGCGGGGAAAGAGAATGTGGCCGATAACAGCGAAGGCCTCCTTCATCACTCAGGTTGTTGGAGCGGAGTTATGACAACGGCATGGACGTGGATTGTACTATGGTCTTGTTCGGACTTGAGCAACTCCAGGTGAAGCGGCAAAGGATACTTGATACCCACCTCTGAAGGACATGCACAGTTCCTCG
Organism: Lactifluus hygrophoroides; assembly: GCA_003314055.1. Lineage (NCBI taxonomy): Eukaryota > Fungi > Basidiomycota > Agaricomycetes > Russulales > Russulaceae > Lactifluus > Lactifluus hygrophoroides. The sequence goes on along the minus strand of QLPC01002522.1, from coordinate 30,604 downwards.
GTGTCGGGAACAGGCTTATAGAAAATGCTTTTGACCTTCTATTTCGAACGTCTCGAGCTCGCTGCACATGTTCAACCTCTGTGCGCGATAACGGCATATATCCTGTACCATCTGCAGGACCTGTTTTAACGAAAACGTCCTTTCCCTATCACTGCCCGTACTCGCACACTATCATGACGCATTGGGTTTATTTGGCAGGGTGAGGATGGCGGAATTGATCGAGAATCAGAGAGTGTTATAACCATAAGCGACTGCGTTGCTGCGTTGGGAGGAGAGGAATGTAGAGGGAGGAAAGAAAGAGCTTCGGGGTGAATGTACTAGACACCAGAGACCACGACCACAGGTCAGGTGTAGCGACGGCGACCTGATGGACGCTGCTCCCCCCCTTCGAAGATCGGACGGGTCACTTTGTAATAAATTGCAATAAAAAGTTACGCGGCAACATTGGCAGCCTGAGGCACTGGCGACTAGGCGACTAGGGACGATGTAATCATGTGACCCTCAGTCTGACACGTGGCAGCTGTGCTTTTCCGGCATGCAGCGAGCCGAGCACTGGCATGCATACCCTCTGGTCCTCAGGCCTCAGGCTCGCAGTCTGCTAGTGTGCGAAGACGGGGGTCGAGGCTGCGGAGAGCATGTCGTGATAGTTTGGTTCACCGGTGTCTGGTGATGCGGCTAATCAGCTCTCGATATTAATCTCATACATGCGTTTTTTCTTAGGTGAGATGCGTGGTAAGGTGCAGCCGTTGGCCATTGCTGTGCCGTTTTGATTCAAACGCAATTTCTACGCCGATGCACAATGCGTTTTGATCTATTCCTGACATATTAGCTTAGGACCTATACCTCCTTGCTAAGGCCTTGTACGACCTACTCTCTCGCAGGGTCGATGAAAAATTGTCATGCTATTAGTTCAAATTCACACTACACGTGTATCATATGGGCGGTCGACGTTTATCACTCGTCTATCTTCGCTTTGCTAGCGCCCAACCATCTCCACTTCGCTCTCCGCACCGCGATTCTGCCTGCCTTCCTGGTCACGTCCCGCGCTATACAAATAGTTGCGCAGCTGCTCTCCAGACCCTTCAATCGCCGCTATATATCCATTATGGTTAGAATACTCGCTATCCCCGCTTACCCCAGGATAGCTGGCGCAGCATGATCTCCTTGAATTAAGTCGCAGATCTCCTTTGGGGAAATCGACCAAGTCTTCGGGGTGGCTGCGTGTAATCTCATCTATTCACCCGTCTTACAGACCGCACGAGGTTATAAAGTTGAAAATCGCTGTATTGAATGATTCGTGCATGATATCAGTGACTGAATGTCCTAAGGGATGCGTGACTCTAGAATTCATTCCGTCTGGCTCTATTTAGACAGGGATAATACGTCCTTCCCAATCGACGGCTAGTGCAATTCAACGACTCTATGATCTACCCGTCATGCAGCGTCATGTTTGATGCCAAAAGCCGTTAACCCCGTCTAGTGTCTCAGAATAGGACCATTAATATTTCCAAATAGTACTTGTCGTTGTGGCCAATGCGTTTCAAACACAAACCCATTAGTGCAAACCCATTATCGATCGGGGACTTATCCGGAGCTATCTGGGGCGTGCAGCCCCGTACAGTATGCGTGGTAGCTAGCTGATCAAATCAGCCTGAGCATCTGGTAAACGCATTGCCAATAGTAAATTGCGCAGACTACGATCGTGTGTCGCTGGGTCCCATTGACCTGTTCAGTTCTAGTACGCCAACCATGGCGATCATCCTCCCCAACCATACAGGCGGACACACCCCATCCAAGTCATGAGCAACCAACGAGGCACGTCGGAGAAATAATTCTCCAAAGTGCTCCGAGTCCTACCGCAATGCGGCATTTGCGGGATTGCTGCGGGTGGGCCCCTGTTTCCATGGCGAGTTGGTTGAACGCAGTAAACGCGACAAATGGCGCAGTGCCGAGGATCGCTGATCTCTGATATTGCTTTCATGCGGTCGATACGAGGGACCAGCGTGGTGTCACCGATAATAGTCCATCTACAACTACAGAACCAAAACGGCGAAACAAAAAATCTCCGTGTGCTTCCGCGGGCTGAGGCGTGACGGGGGCGTCCAATGACTATGGTGTCCTGAGACCTGGGCAAAATGCGTTGTACGTAGGGTTGTAGGGTTCAGGAACGCAGTGCCGTAACTGAAGCGACGGTGGTGCACGCCATCGGGCGCGCGACGGATGATGCGGGAGTAAGTGGCACCGAATAAGCCCACGCCGATAACGCCGCAGAAAGAGCGCCCGCCCGGACATTAGGCATTCATGGGCCCCAAGGATGGGGTAGTGGTCAGGTGTGCGATGCGGAGATGTGCCACCTCGCCAGTTCCGGCCGCGTGCAGGAGCTGTGGCAAAAGTATCCCGAGAGCACCGCTTGTCTCACAACAATGCGACTATTGGCGACTCCCCATCTGATAATCGATATGTCCCGTGGTCCCGATCATTTGCTCGGCGGAGGCGGATTTAGCACAGAACGTGTTCCTCGCGCTGCAATTGCCGTCCGCTCTGTAGCCTCAATGACTATGAATGAGTGCCTGCAGGTCCGCAAGAGGCCGTAGTCATGAAGTAAGTGCGTTTACACGGGTGTACGAAATGCATTCAGCTGATACACGCGTGATAGAGATGCGGTCCCGTAGATCCTGTTTTGGCAATGAATGAAACTGTTTGCGAATATCCGTGCTGGCCTGTGGGAGCCTGCTCCAAATACTCTCGTAATCCTTTCAAATATGCCGGGAGCAGAAATGTGGCTAATCTGATCCCCTGCAACGTGATCGCTGTCATACTGCCGGATACGATGCGGTCCGAAAGGCGAAACACGCAGCAACCGAAAAGGAACTCGCTTGGTTGCGGAAGGGAGATCGGAGTAGGGGTAACAGAGTGCGAGATGATGAATGAAGAACTCAAGGTACGTGAATCGAGCCTAAGTTATGTCATAGGTCGGATGAATAATGACTCGACGCGGAAAGCGGGGGATAATGATCCGTGTAGGCAGGATATGGTATGATACATTATGGTATAGTGTGGTATGGTATGGGGAGAGGACGGAGATGCGCGGACACGTTGGCCGTTGTTAGAGTGTATCGTACGCTGCGGCAAGAGCCGGCGGGGCATTGATCTTATCTTGAAATCTGCAATTGCCAACTTACTTTACGGGGAATGAACTCGAATGTTAACACTGCTTGAGTTTACGCTATAAAATTCCCGGAATCGATGTCAAGGCTGGCGCCGGCATGTTCTCTATTGTGGCATTCATCGAGTTGATTCCGAGGAAACTACTCAAATGAATCATAGGGAATCACGAGCCTCGTATGCTTTAGTATGCATTAATGCCTGTGCGGTAGAGAAATTTACTGGATTGGACGGTAACCCAAGCCAGATGGCCTTCTCTGGGATCGTTTCAGTCTCTCCGTGTATGGGTAACTGCACAGGTTTGCACTGGCTGTTAATTGTGGCCGACGTTCTGGCGCCTCTTTATGGATAGTGATGTCGATAATCAAATCTCCTTCATTCTTTCAACGAAAAAAACACGTCCGAACCTCCGCTTCATCTGCCTGTCATACCTATTATGAGCCGCCACCCCCCTCCTTATATCTAGTTCCCCAAGTGCTGCACCTTTCCTTTTCCCCTGCCTGACCATTGCCTGCTTAATGATGCTGATCCTGGCCTTCCACTAGTACTTGTTCCTATGGATACTTCCAAGCCTCCTCCGATTGTCACTCAGTCACTTAAACGCAAGGATCGTTCTCCGTCCCCTACCCGGATGACGCCCAGTCACACCTCCAGTTCACGACCCTCACCGACGTCGTTACCTTCAATCCGTCACTTTCTCCATCCCCAGTCGGATGCGGAGCTCAAAGAGCGTTACCACCCGAACCGTCAGCAAGCGGGCCCGGCTTTCTCCGCAGGGCCAAGCGCGGGTATACCTCGTCTCGATTTTCTGCCTCCACCAGCACCGCCTGCAACGGAGCGTACACATCTGGGAATTGCTGCAGACTCAGATGGCGACGGAGATAGTGAACAAGCAGTCCGCCCGAAACAGAAACGGCGACGACAGGCCCTGAGCTGCACGGGTCAGTCAGCCTTTCCCGCTCTCGCTTCCCACTTGGCAGCCATCTGATATACTGTTATCATTCTCTCGCGTTCGCTTCGGCTCTCGTGATACTGTCCAACTCCACTTCTTCCCCGAATGCTATGCATCACGTGGCTCTACAGAATGCAAACGACGTAAAATTAAGTGCGACAGGTAAGGTGCTAGTGTCTTAACCCCATGGGCTTGGCTTCTGAACTGCGCGGGATCTTCCAGAGCACATCCCTGCACACCATGTATCCGCCGCGGCGATCAAAACAAATGTCAGTGGCATGTCATCGAGCCGGTGTATGTGTAGCCCCGCTCCTTCGCCTTTACCCGTTACAAAATATGCGACCCACAGTGACAAATACGTGAGCCGTGTTGAGTATGACGAGCTCAAGATGCGCGTAGATAGGCTCGAAGCCATGCTCTCTCGTGTGCAGCTGCCGTCCAGCTTCACACCCCAACCAGGTTCCGAGTCATCATCATCTCAACTCCCACAGCAGCCCACCACGCACCCATCTGCTGTCGCACCGTGCCAACAGGGTCCTCCCGCGCAGCTACCGCTGTTGCCGTATCACCCAATTTCGCCGCCAGCCCCTGGCCAGACCCCTGGACTGACAGCGGGGGCATTCCCTGCGGGTCTTGCAGGCTCGTCCCGCATAGTTGCTGGCGCGCAAGACTACAGTACGATGGCGCAGCTACGCCCGCCGAATTCGCCCGCAGGTAGGACGGCACTCCCGCCCCTCATGTCTCTCGCGAACGGGCCGGCATCGTTAGACGGCCCGCCGCCTCCGCCTCGCTTGCACCGCGAACGCGAACATCGCGAGCACCGTGAGCAACAGCATCAGCCGTACGCGTCTCCTCCTCAGCCTCTACTGCAGCAGCCGCTGCAACCACTGCACCAGCAGACAAAAAACTACCACGCGCAGACGCTCACCCCGCTGGGCGAGCGCCTGCGCAACCACAACCTTCTCCAAGGCCCAGCGGCCGTCTCTCGCCTTCATCACCACAGCAGCAACCGCCGACTCCGCCTATTAGCGCACGGAGCCCAGGGACGCCCCCACCCTACTGCACTCGCCTACCGCAGTCTCCTCCGCTTTCGCGGACGGTAGCACGGCGAAGTGCTGTTCGTGAGGAGCGAGAACGGTAGTAGCCCCACGTCGTTTTTGATGGAGTGCGTCCGCATATCCCGTTGTTAACGCTTGAATCCCTTCCTTTTTGCAAATGTCTGTCTGTTTTGTCGCACGCAGTACTTGTGCGTAAACTTACTCCCCTTTCCATTATGACACCTTTTGATACCCTATTACTTCGCCCCTTGCTGCAGTCATCATCTCGTTACTTTACTATGGCTAGTTTCCCCAAGTGTATTCCATCAGTGCCTGCGGGCTGGCACGACACTGTACGTCTGTTGTTCCCTTCGCTCAAGTTTATGTCTTTCCCCATGCTGCCATGTAGTTTATGTTGCCTCCCACCTCTTCGCTTGCCTACATTATCATGATACCGTACCATGCCATACCATATGTTGCCCTTTGTCTCAATCAACACCGTATTCACTGTCATCTATATTTCCGTTACTCCGTGCCATAATGTCCGTATTATTAACAAAACTGGGTATTGAGTCCGACGCGTGACGTAATATTTCTGTCACTCTCGGCCGCCTGCGCACGAACCTGACTGACCTGATTGTGCATTATCTCGCACTTTTGCCGTAACGATGCCCCATCGTCCGGGTAACAATTCTGTTCTCTGCCGGCATCTCTGGTGAGCGCAATTAACTTATCAGCACTCCAGCATCCAACTGTTCCGAGTCAAGTCCAAATTCCCTTGCTTTTTGATTTTCCAAGATGGGGTTTAGTGTAAAGACCGACAGTTTGGTAGTGTCCCTGTGACCCTGACATTTGGGCACAACTCGGGAAACATAAAAAATGGAATAAAAGAAAATAAAGGCGGAATACAAAGTCCGATTGCTCAGATATCCGTCGCGTATGATGCACAACTACCGCATTGCCAGAGCGAAGTTCACACGAGGTTGAGGAGACGGCATGAGACCGTGCGGAGTAGGGCAGGTACAATGGAAAGTAGCGCTCTATTATATATAAAGTAACTATATCTTGCACCGCCCACTTGCGGGCGCCGTACAGGCACCAGTGGCGCTCAAGCTCAAGTCTAACGATGGGTTGACGCGATTGGCTAAGCCGTCCCCAGGCCCCAGGGTAGAAGGAAGGCACACATTTACATATCTCCGCTCCATATGCATGTGTAGCGGTGACGAATGAGAATTGAAAAGAGAAGAAAACATGCCGGAGAGTACGGCAACTTTCGAAGCACCAGTCCAGCGGGCAGTTCCCCACGTTTCCCTCCACTTCACCCCCTTCCTTTCCCCCTTGACTCCCCAATGGGGATCCGGAAACAGAACGTCGCAATAAACGCGTGAGCAGAAGTCTAGTTCCAGTAGTATGGTCGAGGCAACTGCACTGACAGGTAGATGATAAAACTGATATGACGCCCTGCTACTCATGCTATCCCGGACTTTCCTAGCGCCAAGGGTGGGACACGGGACACATAGAGGTAATGCTTACTGGGAGAAGCCGGGTGAAATGGGCGTCCTAGGAATGGCGGTGTTCTTTAATGCACGAATTCCAGTGTGCAAAAGAGGACTGAGAATGAGTTAACCTACTTGCTCCGGCGAGTGGATGGAGGGGAGTAGAGCAGATGATCTCGGACATGAACTCATAAGGGCGTTAGCGTGGAACGAGGCGGTGGATAAGGTGTTCGTTTGTGCATTGCTGTGATTGACGATCGCGTTACCCGATGTCCGGGCTTCAGGGTTGGTTTAAGACACCTTGTTACAGGCTGACGCAAACAAGTGGTTTGGGTGCGACGAACAGATAGCACGTGTATGATGCTGCATGCGAGTGCACGCCATGAACACAGGCGAAATGACTTGGCCAAGCCAGATAGCGAACCTAAAACCTTAGTGGAATCAGCCGGCAAAAGGCTTGCAAAGTGAGCAATCCATGCGCAACCACTGATCAACGTACCGTTTCTGCATTAATACTTTCGTAAAACGTTTTTTCGGGGCTTTTCTGAAACCATGAGGCAAGTTTCAAGTCTAAAAATGGGATCTTTGAGAAAGAGAAACATGCAGCCTTGAGTGAGGGAGGCGAGAGGAAACAGGGAAGCTCAAGTTCTTAAAGCACTGAGCCCAATCGAAAACATAAGGTTGATTGCGGACAAATTTTTATTAGAGAAAGAAGAGAAGGAAGCGCTTCTTTGGCACATGGCGCAGGGCACCGTATGGTATGGGCCATGTATAGAGACGGCGAGCATGGCTGGTGGTGAGTGATATCCCAGCCACCACGTGGTTTGAGCATTTCTTAAAGTTCACCACGACCGCAATCGTATCAGTACTCGTACTTAAACATCAACGTCTCACATCTCCCTAGATCAAATCAATATCAATGGCCGAAAAACTCGATGCAACCTCCACTTCCACAGACGCTGGCATCGGCGGTGCAGCTGGTAGCACTGGCCCCAAGGCGATCATCAAGAACGTCGACATGAGTGAGGAGATGCAGCAGGAGAGCGTCGACGTCGCTACAGCTGCCCTCGAAAAGTACAACATCGAGAAGGATATCGCCGCTCAGATCAAGAAAGAGTTTGATAGGCGCCACGGACCCACCTGGCATGTCGTTGTCGGCAAAAACTTTGGGAGCTACGTTACGCACGGTACGCGTCTCATCTACGGCGTGTCGCCGTGGCCAACTATACCATGTAATCTGAAACCCGTTCTTATATTTTATTGCTCGCAGAAACCAAGCATTTCATATACTTTTACATTGGCTCGCTTGCCATTCTCATCTGGAAGTCATGATGGCCTTTGGATGGAGAGGAGGGGAGGAAGGAGGAGGAAGGGCGATGAAGGGGATGTTGAACGGCATTGTGAATAGACAGGGCAACGGGCACGCCATATCCATCCTTTTCTCTTGCTGCGCCATATGCGCCCATCGATTGACTCAACAATCCTGCTTTCGTCTCGTCTCAATTAAATCTTGTGTAGATATCGTATCGAGTCGCACACACCCGGGCAATGTGTTCGTTTCCTGAATCCGCGTGTCTATCAATTAACACAAAAATACTAGTACAATCTGAATCACAATGGATCATGGTCTGTATCAGACTTGTCCTCAGAAAAGTCTAGCCACTACGCAGAAGGACTTCAATAACCGCCTGTGCCACACATACCCCGTCAGCTGCGTACACTCCGACGTGCACCTCCCCCACATCGTCCGCCCGCGGCACACCCCAGAACTTAACCGTATTCCGGTGCTTATCCCCGCGCGCGACGTCCAAGTCGGCATACAGGAATGCGGGCAGCAGCTCCCCTGAGGTGCGCCGCGCCGTAAGCCCTACCCCGCTAACGCCTGCGCGCACGGGTAGTCTGAACCGGAAGCGCTCCCCAACGCGCACGAGAACCCGTAAAACTTCGCCGCGTCCCCCCGCACCGCCACTGCCCACACTTGAGCGGGCAGGGTGAGACGACTCCAGCGATGAGAACGAGCCGGAGGCCTCCTGGGCATCCTCGCCAAGCGCCCGTACGTAGTGCAGTCCCACATGTAGCTCGTCCGCCTCGGTCGCACTGCCCCCGCCCACGTTGCGCGGCTGCGGCGCACCCACCCGCACCACGCTCGCACTCATGCTGGAAGCACGCGCAGGTGGGGGGAATGGAGCCCCGTCACCCGCTGGCCCATCGCGCGGCGCAGGCACTCGGCTGGCAGTGAACGGTACGATTCGTGCATGCCCGCCGTTACTATCCACTTGCGATTGCCCACCCGTGCTCTGTGCACTGCGCATGCTGCGCGCGCGCGCAGCGTGCTGCACAACGGCCTTGGCCGCGTGCGAGCGCGTCGATGAGTCGGATGCCAAGGACATGTCCGAGTCCAAGGAGCGCCTGGTGCCAGGAACGGCGACGACGGGGGGCACTCGTGGCGGGGCAAAGTCCGCGCGCCGCTGCGGAATGGAGCGTTCGCCCGTAGACGAGGACGGCGAACCGCGGAGACTTGAAGTTGTTCCTGAATAGCCCGCTGGCTCGTACCCCTCGAGTGCGGTTATTGTGGGTGTAGCTGGTGTGCTGAGCACGCGCGGATCCCCTGCTTCAACTACCAGCACAGGCCGCCCAATTGCCGACTTGCGGGCACCGCGGTAGCGGTTGCTTACGTTGCGCACCGTTGCACGCAGTCGACCTAGAAACTCGGCTTTGCTAAGCTGGCCTGGGCTGGCTAATGTGAGCTCGTCGCTGGATGATGCGTGGGTCGTCATGCGTGATAACCCGAGCTCGCCCCATTGTCCGTTAGCGCGAGTACTATAGCCCTTCTCTGCATTGTCATTGCCGTCCTCTCCTTGGACGGTGTTCTCTATGCCGTACCAATGCCGATCATTCTCTGTCATCGCACGTGTCGCGGCCGAGCCCGTGAGCGCAGAGTCTGGTGGGCGTGCGCAGCGGCGGAGTGCCGCGAGTAGTAGGCCGAGTACAAGCAGCCCACCGAGTAATCCGAAGGCTATTCCCAAACCAAGAGCAAGCTTTTTGCGTGATGGGCCGAACCGCGGTCCTGCAGTGGGTTGTGTATGCCCGTGATCCGCGAGAGTGAGAGAGATAGAAACACTAGTATGCGATGTCGAGTGTGTCAAGCGAGAGTAGGCAGTGAACGAGACTGTGATATGACTGTAGTCTATGCCGGACGATGGGATATTGCCCGATACGATTGCAGAGGCTGGGTCAAAATGCAAGTAAGTACTCGCATGCATTGGGTCATACGAAGCAGTCAGCTCAACGTCTTCTCCTTGGGTTACATTTGAGAAGAACGGCGTCAAATCGAAGTGTACGTATGTACCAGGGCTCGAGATAATCGGAGGGAGTGTATCATTCGAAAAGTAAGAGGGCACGACTGCTAGTTTCACTTCGGTGTGCAAGGTCTGATTGAGCGTCGTGGTAAGGACAACAGGGAGAACAATAGAATTTTGCGTTGTGCAGTCTCCCAGAGGCTTCCCAGTAAGTCGACGTGCGGTTGCATCATAGTGAAGGCAGCTGCACTTTGAGACATCGATCATCACAGAAGTTACGTTCTGAGGATCTATAGGAACGTCGTCCACAAGCACGCCAGCAAAATCTTTCGAGGAGTTGAATGAGACATCGAGAGGGGAGAGCGAGGTGATGTTGACCGTGGGAAGGCTACCAAAGAGTGCGTGCATCTCCTGAGATGCAATAACCAAGTTGAGGGGCATACGTGAAACAGAGAAGCCATACTCGTCAAGAGCATGCAGATCGAGCAGGAGGGGGTAGGGGGTAGGAAGCGCACGCAACGGGGGGGCGACGCCATTAAGTGTTATTTCCTCAGTGTGAAAGCCCATCCAAGGTGGCAGAGGGGAGCCATCCCGCTGCAGAACGGAGTATGTAAAGACACGCGAGCCAGTGAATGTGTCGCTTTCAAAGCCAATACTGAAAGACCAGCCAGATGGAATCCGAAGCGTCGGTTGGTCCGACATTTTGAGCGCCGAGTAATTAGACAGTAAGAAGACGGAGGAAAGCGAAGGATTATCAGATCTGAATTGTGAGGAGATGGGCGTGGAAAAGTTCGGGGCGGGATACGGCGTAACACACATCGAGAAAAAGGAGAAGGCAGAGTCAGATGTCACTGGGTCCATTGCTACTACTTGGATGCGGGGCGTTCCTTCGTCGTCCTCGGTGGGCGTTCCGATGAAGGTCCGAGTGTTGGAGTCGAACGAAAGCCATGTGGGGAGAGAAGATGCCGAGAACGTAAGAGATGTGTTCATCCTGGAACGGAAAGTGTTCTCTGAGATCGTCCAAGAGTAAGGACTGTTGATATAAGCGGTAGGTGGCAGCTGACTGTCGAGCGGGATGAGTTCGGAGACTGAGGAGTCGGAGGTGGCAAGCACGAGGGTGACGAAGTGAGCCAGGAGAAAAAAAAGGATGGACATAGCGATGAGTTCTGAAGGAGGGTGAGATGTAGAGGAGTACAAGCCTGAGTGCGGGTGCCGTCCAGCGACCTCGCTGTTAAGTATGACGACGAAAGTTGTTGCAGTGGGTGAGAGGCAGACGCCCGGATTGGTTACCAAAATGGGAGGACTTTACAGTAACTTGATGCCGCCACTGCCACCGGTTCCCTCAAAATTCTTTCCTCGGCCATATCAACCTGACATAGATGGCCCACCAGTTTCCATGCTCGATGCTGCCAAAGGAAAGCTTTTCTCCCTTGCCCGACGCCTCCCAGACCCCTTGTTGCATGACCACCTCTGTCTTTTAACTGACTCTCCTGGCTACGCCGCTTTCCTTCTCGCATCCCTCGACCTCTATCAGCGGTTGCTCGATGCCAAGCCCGTCCTTATTCAAGGTACTGTATATTTGCGCCACCCTCGCCTTTTCCATTCCAAGTTATGCATGTACGTCCGTTACCAGAATGTGTCGCAGACGATCCATGGAAGCTCCTCGTTGCCGTGATGCTCCTTAATAAGACGGCGGGGCGTGTCGCTGTGCCCATATTCTGGACACTTATGAAGCGCTGGCCGACCCCGGAGTCCCTTTCCCAAGGTTCATTTTCCTTCCTTTTTCTCCTATCTGTCCTGCTCACTCCCTGGCCCTTTCTAGCCGACCACACCGAGCTCGAGGACTGCATTCGTTGCCTCGGCCTACAATCTACCCGCGCAAAGCGCCTCATAGCTTTATCCGCTGCATACCTCGAGCAGCGGGAGAGGCCAGAGCCGCAGAAGTCGATATATCATCAGCCCCTCACTCCCATCTCGTATCTTCCGGGCAGCGGTCCCTATGCGCTGGATTCCTACCTCATATATTGCGGAGGCACAGATGCCTGGCGCACAGTTATGCCGCGCGACAAGGAGCTTATTCGTTACATTGTGCGTCTTTGTTCTGTTTGAAGGTGATCGGATATCTTATCGACTTATGAACCGATGGATGGCCAACCTCATAATACTAGAAGTGGCGCTGGGCTGTTCATGGTGTGCAATGGTCACCAACAGTTGGCGTGATGGGCCCAGCAAACGAGACGTACATCGAGCAGCTCATCCAAGAGCTAGTTGCACTTGATCCGTATGCCTCTCGCTAGATTTTAGGATGGTTAGTGTCCCTTTACGAAAGAATCTGCAAAAACACGATTTTTATTTATATCATATAGTTTTCACTCTATTTGCTGCATTTACTATCGTATCCACTTAATCTGCGTTACTCTGCGCACTTTTTTTATTCTCCGCGTGCAATCATCGTCCAAGCATCGTAAAATCCAGATCACGGGAGTAAGAAAGGGAGACGTGGGAAATATAATAAGTCGAGCGGAGGGTTGTAGGGATATCAGCGTGCATCACGCATCACGATGAAAAACAGAAAAAAACACACACACACAAGGAAAGATGTGTGTAGGAGAAGAGTAGCATCAAGCCCCCGGTACGAATGGCCCCAGCCCCGCCCGCTGTATCTTCTCCGGAGACTGGGAGTTGAGCGCGCCAATAAGCCCGATCAAGCCCGCTCGCACTTCATCGCCAACCTGATCAGGCCCACTTGGGTCCAGCACGTGCGCGAACACGCGCAGAAGCCCATCTAGAGACGGCGAGAGCACGTCCGGCTGCGTCTGGGACAGATACAACACCGCACGGAACACCGGCCGATTCTCAAGCAAGTCGTTCCGCAGAGGAAGAGCACCGATTAATATAGGTAGTACATCTGCGAGCGGCACGGCGTTCGCATTGCGGAGGATCAGCCGCGCCACCGCACCGCACGCATTATCACGCGCATTCAAGCGAGGTGCGGGCGCGTCTGCAGGCAAGTTGAAGAGTGGTTGCAAAGCACCCAGCAAAGCGATATACTGCGGAGAAAGGTCTTGCTCGGAATTTTCTACCAGCAGACCCGTTGCGAACGCTGCGTTGCTTTGGACTTCTGCATCTGGGTCGCTTATGGCACGCCAAAGCAACTCGAGTAACGGCTCAGTTGATGGCGTTATCGCCCCTTTCATGCCAGAGATAATTTCTGCCAGGCACCCAATTGCTGAGGAGCGATCGCTGAGCGAGCGGCTCCTTTTCTGTGAAGAATAACCCCGAAGTCGGCGATTGTCAGGTTGAATTGATATACGAAACGTACATAGTACTTTGATATGAGAGGGTAGAATGCATTGAAAGCCGGCGCAAAGTCCGCGCCGAGCGCATTGGCCATGGCCGCGACGAGGTCACCAGCCGAAGAAATCAGCACCGAGTCATACTCGGCCTGGTCCTCTGGCGCTTCTTCGTCCGCATCCTGATCGGGGTCTTGTTGGCAAATCGCCTTCTGCTCAAGGATCTCTTTTGCGATAGAGCAGAGTTTCTCGTAATCTGCGCGATAATTAGTCGGGAAGTACCTTGAGCAGACACCATAGAGGAACCAACATTTCTCAACTAGTGCCGGCCCGATCTTGTTGATGGTTTCAGCAAGGCCGACACAAAGCGCAGATACCACGCCCCTGAGGAAGAGTATGAATGTAGGCATTCCTTGCAAGATCTTTGACCACGTACTTGTTGTCCTCGCCATCGTACATTTCTAATAGTTCGGGAATTGCACGGTCAATCAGGTCTTTGACATTCTGGTTCAGAGGCTGTTGCTGAGATCGCGAATATCGTGAGCGTCGAGTCAGACCTTGCAATGAGATTCACATACTACATTGGCACCAGGCAGCCATTCGGGTTGCCCGCTGAGATCATAAAATGTACGGATGATTTTGAGCAAGGAGTCGGTCGAGGATTTGCGAATACCCTCGTAGTAATGTGATAGAAGCGCGATAAGTTCTAGTGCTGTCTGCTCGACGAATGGAAGGAAATGCTCGCGCGTAGCAGCGAAGAGTGTACCGAGAGTGTCCGCGGCGATCTCTTTTTCAACAGCAACAGCGCTATTGACTTCGAGCGCCTTGTCCAAATCAATCTCCACCTCTTCGGCACCAGTAGACTCATCTTCGACGGAGATCGCATTTGCGGGTGATGAGCCAGATGCAAACGCAGTAGCATCACTCACTGTCACTGTCATATAAGTTGTGTGAGCTGTTGCCCTGGCACTCCGTCATTGAGTTAGATGGAACCTACGTGGTTCGGTCTCCTGTCCATTCTCTTCCTGTGTCAGGCTTGCGATGAGTGAAGGCACCACAGATGGAAGGGACGGTGCAAATTCTTCTCCAAATACACTAGCCATGACACCGAAGAAGAGAAAACTGCACTCTCGCAGGCGAGCACTCCCAAGTTCAATGCCTTGGAAGGCCTGCTTCATTAGTGGCTCATAGTACGGCCGAAAACGGTCCTTTCCGACAGCCTCGGCAAATGTGCCGACGGTATCCATCGTGATTCCACGCAGCTCAGTCTCTTCACCTTCGCCGGTGAGCACGAGGAAATGCTGCATACGAAGCATGGTCTCTTGGAAGTAGGGAGTGAATTTATCTTTTGACGCATGCGCAGCACTACCGATTGCACCTGTTACGACTGCCTTGACGGTAAGCGGTGCGGTCTCCAACAGGCCTGAAAGGCGCTCCATAATGAGTGGGAGATATTGGTCGATTACGGCATGTAGGACTTCAAGCAATGCGTCAAGCGCAGTACATGCTGATCGTTGGGTTGCGGGATCAGCGACAAGCGTCATGATCGCCTGCGCATCAAGTCAGAAATATGTTCGTTGAGGATAGATGCCGGAGGTAGCACGCACCGGCACCAAGACCGTATGACGAGAGACACATTCGTCCTCAAGCCATTCGCATAAGCAGCTCACGGCGACACACGTTGCTCTTCGCACTCCAGCGTCGCTGTCCTGAAGGCCAGCCTCGATGACGGGCCACACTTGGCTCATAAGCGGTGTCATATATTCGCTACAGCCTTCAACAGATACTCCAAGTGCAAGCATGGCACCTCTACGATATGAACCATCCGGGGACGAGAAGTACTGCTGTATTTGAGCACGGAGAGCTGGGAAAACTTGAGTCGGTGGAAGCGAAGTGGCAAGAGTGTCGATGATGCGCAAGGCGGACTGAGAGAGTAAGCCCTTCAGCAGTGGAAAACATGCTTAGAGCGGCGGGCTTACGCGGGCAGGGGCATCATCGTCCATATCCTCGGGCTCTTCCTCAGTGGCGATAGGCATGAGACCATCCAGAATGGCAGCGGCCAGGTTGTTGCTCTGGATCTTTGATTTTTTACTAAGAACTTTTAATCAGCAGGATAATTAGCATGCGGTATTGTGAGATGCGTACTACTGAACTGTCCAATTAAGCGCGTTGAGGGAGAGGATGCGCAGCTCGGAATCAATGCTGCGATTTGAGCCAGCTTGAATAAAGAATTGAACTAGCTGAGGGATGTGCTGACTAAGCAAAGGAATCTCCTATAAAGATGTCAGGGAGAGTGAAAGATGGACTGGGTAGATCACGCACGAGAATGAGAAGCGTCTCGAATACGTCAAACAGGTGGCGTGCATTAGCTTCATCCCCTGCCTCAAGTGTCTGCGCAAGGACTTCAATCATAGGGGGAAGGAGATTTTGGAAAGATTTCTAATATCTGATTCAGAAAGAAAGCCCAGGAAGATGCGTCTATGAGCACTCACAATGTCGGCCTTGTCGTCTGTGTCGATGTATTGGGCAATGGTGCCGAGTGACCTAGCAATAAGTCAACAAGAAGTTGAAACAGGACGCAGAAAAATAGCTTACCTGACAGTAGTAACGCGAACTTCCGTGCTCTCAGGGTCCCGAAGGAGATTCTCGAATAGTTTGAAGAGGGACTGTAAATGCTCCTGGAAACCCTCGACAATGGTTTCCAACACGGTATAGAGGATGTAGATTCCAACTTCGCGGTGTGTTGCTTGAGAAGATGTCGCAGTCTCGTGTAGAAAGGGGAGAAGTTGGGACCATCCACCGACCGGTATCTCGATGCCTGCGATCGCAGCTATAACGCGGGCAGTGGAGTGGCGAACGAGAGCACTAATGAAAGAAAGAACTGGTTGGAGGCATGACTGGTGATCGTGAAGGAAAGATACAGACTTTGACTCGTGAAGAACGATCTCCGGTAGCTGTGTTTTGAGCTGCTCACGATCCGACTGTGACACCTGCAGCCAGAGGTTGCCACTGTTCGTAGAGACGCGCTTGCGCATCTCGATAGCAGCAAGCTGTCTCACCTGTCGACATACAAGGGCAGTAAGTGGCACAATCTATACGCTACAGGGTCGTATACGGACGGAAATCTCTTGCGAGTTCGCAATGATGCTCGCGAGGGCTGGTATGCATGCAGGATTTTTGTAGAATTCTTTGTTGAGCTGAGCGGTGGCCTGAAAAAACAGGAGTAAGAAGTGAAATTCTAGGATAGTAGGACATCAAGGTCTCACAGCTTTGAGTTGAATGGTGTCATTAGTGGTAGATTGAAGGAGGAGATTGTGCAAATTCTGCACGAAATTTGGCTAGAAAAAAGAAAGTATGGTGAGAAGATGATGATAGATGGGGTTGAAAACATTGGTAGAAACGCATACATCCATAGTCTTAAAGTAGGGAGTGAGAGAGAGGACAAGGAGAAGCTTAGGGCGAGGCTGAGCTGCCTAAGCGTGCAAGTTTCCTTTTTTTTAATTTTTTCTTCTTCTGTTATTGTTATCTGATCTACTATGATGTAATCTAATTACGATAAAACTACAGACTACGGCAGTATACGACTACACATCACCACACGTACGGGTCAGGTGCTCCGCGCCCAGACAGAACCATCTCGTCTATGATCTCGCTCTCGCTATCTGCGAGTCGCTTGTAAGTTCGAATGGTCTCTCCAAAGTCTGAGATGTCGTATATCCGGAACCTCCGATCGAAGCTATCGCGGTGTGTTTGAACGTTAGCCCAAGCAAGGACAAAAGAGCTCCTAAACGAATGACATACCCAACTTTCCCATATCCAGCAAATGACCTAACATCAATAGATCAATAGGGAAAAGGTCAAACATGGATGGTTTGTGATCGTAGGTTACGCACCCGCCGCCGCCGAAGCAAAGCCATATACCCTTTACTCGTCTGCAGTTGTCCGTCACTGGATACACCACACGTCAGTGTGCAAAGTGGAACGTAGATCTCGCAGACAGTGTTACCGTGACAGTGGCCGTTACCGACAACCTTTACTTCGGGTATGCCGCCCGCGCCACGGTGTGGAGTTTCGAGAGCTCGCAGCAGACCATTTTGAAAAAAGCCACCATTCTTTTTTGCCGCACCTGGTGATTCCAAATCAGACGAGCCGACATCGAGCAGGAGTCCCGTTCGCGGGTCGGTGTCCGGTGTTCCATAGGACTCTTCACTAGGAGAAAGAGTTTGGGTGAGCCAAGATACACACCTGGTACCTTCGAAAGAAGCTTACAGAGGGATGTGGAAGAACACAAGAGCGTTTGGTTTTGCGAGCTTCCTATGTACTGGAGGCTGCTGCTGCCGCTCCCAGATGCTGCCAAAGTCCTTGGCGCCGTCAGGCGTAAATGGTCGCACAATGGGACTTATCGATCCTGATGCATAAAATATGTTCAGATCAAGATATAACATAATTCGCCACGAATGAGGCATACCTGATTCTTGCATGAACCAATCAATCTGGCTCTGATGGATGTAGTCGTATTCTGTGGGTCGCATGAAGTCGAACCAGTCAAGGTACCCAGAAGCATAAGCGCCCGAGTCCAAGAAGTACAGTGTGAGGAGGTGCGTTTTGCTCGCGTCCGCGCTCCATACCTTGAGTACGTAGTTGCCGACACCATAGACGTCTTCAGGTCCCGCCTGCACGAGGCTGTAGGGCAGCCCCTGCATGAGTCGAATTTGGTCGCTCCGATATCCCGATTCCCGCGCGTCTTCCGAGTCGTGATTCCCAAACACTGCAGCCCATGGGATTCGGCGGGAAATCACTGGAGCAGCAAACTTAGCCAGCACTGACGCAGCGTCCCAGGCTGTGCCCTGTCCGTTCAGCTGATCGCCAGTGAAGACGACCATGTCGGGCTTTTCCTCGTCGAGAACATGTCCAACAAGCGATTCCGTGTAGGCGTACGCGCCATTATCACAAGGGGAGGACGGGTCGCGGCACCGTCCAGCGCCGACGGAAAAGTGGAGGTCGGCGATCTGCATGATCTTGAAGCGTCCGTCCCGCGAGAAGTGCAAGGGTGGGGCGCGCGGCGGAGCTGAACTCAAGTGAGGAATAGTCCATATTTAAAATCTGAGGGCTCACGTTTCACCCCTCGACGTATGATGATGGACACGTTCTCACTGCGGGCGGAACTTTGTGTCGTTGGTGGAGAAAGCCTCTCAAAGCCGTACCAAGGATCGCCGTCTCCATAGACGATATCTAGCTCTGTGATTAGCGATTGCCGCTCGTCGTCTGACATCGATTGGAGTGTCTTGTTTTTGTGGTACCACAGGAAGAGTGGTGGTGCACGGACGACGCCGTCGCGCAACGAGAGCGAGGCTTTGACCCAGTTTCCACCATCAGGTGGTGTCACGCCAGAAGGGAGGAGTTGGATATCCGAGATGAGAGGGACGTCCCATCGACGGGTACGTCGATAATACAGTAGCTTTACCGCACCAACATTAGCTCTGACGTGCGCGGAGCGAGGATTCTCACCAAATGCCACATGCCAGACTGGAGGTTTAAATCGCGCGGAACGCGAACCCATTTTCCTTTAATTGCATCGTCCGAGGTGGAGAAGGATGGCATGCACAAGTCGATCATGGAGAGGTCGAACATGCACCTCACGACGGCGATCTCGGACACTGTCAACATGACGATCAGCTGGGGAGTTTTCAAGAGATGAAAAAAACTAGCGCACATCCAGTATCATGGGGAAGCAACGGGGCCCACACATCTAGGGGGAGGCTCGCGCTGTCGACGGGACCTGGGCCAGGAGCAGTAACATTCCACCAGTCCACGCCAGTGCCATCTCCGGAGGTCGGTGGTGGTGGTGTGCTCCCTGTTTCCTGGTCCATGGCCGGTAGAGGCGAGACAATATCCCAAGCCTGCCAACCTAGTCGTTGGGCGTCACCGGGTCCGCGAGTGGGCTGATAAAGGACGAAAAAAAATGAGAGAAGGCATGAGAACCCGATGACTGTGGCAGCTGGAACGAAGAGAGAGCGCAGAAAGCGCATGAAACGACTCCATGCCCTTGCCATGTTGGAGGAAAGGCGTACTGTTCGTACTGACAGGCGACACCTGGCTCTGTTTGGTGGTGGTTTGGGGTTAAATGCGAGGTCACGTGTTAATTGCTAACTTATACATGGTATGGGCTATTACGACAAGTACAATACAAGTTGTAATCTAAGAACTTTCCACTCGACATCATTTAGAGCCAGAGCCGAGAGCATCAGCAATACGCGCGTCTGCATCGCTCTGCGAATCACAAGTAACGCTGGTTCCAGGCTTGTTTACAAGAGGGAGCGCCACACACGTGCTAGGTGCACTGCAGGGGGTGGTGGCAAACTTTCCACCAACACACTGCGCAAATTGGCCACCAACACAAGCATTCTCACCATCTATGGGTAAAAAATCAAATCAGTGGGGAGAAGTGCCATCACACAAAGACTAGCTACCATTGCAGGCACTATTGGCTGTCAGTGTCTTGAACTTCTGGTTGAGCTTTTGAGCATCCTTGCCGTTCTGGACGCGGAATCCACCGGACCCGGATGACGGATTTGGGCTAGATGCGGGAGGAGATGGAGTAGCAGGTGCGGCCAAAGACGCGACTGGTGTGGTAGGGCTCGAGGTCTGGGAAGGAGCGGATGACGGCGTCTGAACAATGCCACCACTTCCAGAGCCATTACCCGAAGAAACGCCGGGTGAGGATACTATGGCGTCGAGCTGTGATCCATCGGGAATTGGACCGGATGGATGAGCCGGGCAACTTCCTGGGGGTTGCAGGATGGCGGTTTTGCCAAATGGGATCGTGCCTGGGTCGCCCGCTTTGGCGCCCCCAGCAAATTTGTTGGGATCCACGCCTTGGAATTGACACTGGAAGAGCCCGTTGAGTTCGGGATTCCGCGGCGCCTTCTGGCAATACGGGATACTGAGAGAGTTGGGCTGTTGCAATGAGTCAATCGAAGGCCCCTAGCCTGAGTTAAGATCACGTGATCACACACACTGTTGCGCGCTTGCTGGGCAAAGATTTGAGCAGCACTGATCATGTCGGAGGAACCCAACTTCTTGGAAAGATCCATCATGGTGTCCGCATTATCCTGCTGGTCGCATGGACCAGCACCAGCGAGAAGGGTACCAAATGCATTGACAGCTATGGTGTTGCATTGAGGGCCACCTTGTGCCTTGTCCTGATCACGGAGGGAGGGAAAAAATAAAATAAAATCGTGAGCTCACCCTCGCAACTATTTACGGCGTAAATGAAACTTACACAAGCACTCTCCCACTGTTTGGTTGATTCGGAGATGACTTGAGCGATACGCTTGCTTAAATGTGTAGGCGCGGCGGTCACAGACCCAACGGCCGAGAGAGCGAGAAGGACAGTGAAGAGCTGAATCATATTTTCTTCCTATGAATGTGAAACGTCAAGGCCCGGATGAGGGTGCAATGGACGAGCGCAGCTCGGGATAGAAGTAGTAAGGGTATGCAAGGCACGTCGAGTGCCAGGGAAGTTGTTGAAAGGAGAGTTAGTCGGACGAGACTGGGCAAAAGAGAAAACTCTTTTATACTTGCACGGCTCTCCCATGTGATGTGCGGACTCCTTGTAAGACCTAGACAAAAGCGATCGGTAATCATACCCTCAAAGGAAGAGGAATGCGGAGAGAGGACAATGCTCACGCATCCGAGTCGCGGACTTGGCGGGTGTGTTTGCAGCAAAAGAGGTGCGTTCTGTGCGAGCACAAGACGGCTTTATCCGTCAATAGAAATAATAGAACGCATTCAGAGGTCTGAGCGACACAAGTGAACAATGTGTTCAGCTTCAAATTTAGAAAATAGGCGTGGGGGGTTTGTCCGGGCCGAAGCAACGGGGAGGTTTGTCTCGATTTGTTGGCCTGACAACCGGTGTGTCCGGTGTGTGGAGGCCTTCAGGCTAGCTCCAGGTTGTGATATGGGACCCTCTTTTTCACTCCTTGTCAAACACCCAACGTGATTAATGTGATTCCTCATGAAAGAACACGCTATTTGGACAACGGTCGCGGTATAATGATTGGTAACAAATTAACAAATGCTTACACTAAGATACCGAAGAGGCAATGCAATGTCACAATGATACAACTACAACTACACGTGCTAGTCAGTAATCTATGTGAATTAAACACACAGCAAGATACGGTGTGGTAGCCTAGCTCCACAACCCTCTGTGATTGCACAACATGATCACATTGAGAAACTCGAAAAATCACTCTTCCTTACGAATCCAAACGGAACCACAGCGGGATCATCTTCCACATGCGTTCACGCTCCCTTGCAGCCCAGACCTCGAGTGCCCGCGCACATGCGCGGCACTCTGATACATCCGCACTCTTGAGTGCGCCAAGCTCCTCCGCAACGTACAGCGGGTCAGCATACCCACGCTCACGGTCGCAAACATAGTGTTGCGTAGCGAGCACAACCAACTCTGCAAAATCGCGACGGCATGCACCGGGGGTGCTGCATACAGACACCGGGGGGTGGGCGGGCGCATGAGGGTGGAGGGAAAAGGCGCCCTTGCGCGAATGCACGAGGGGCCCACGCCCCATACCGTGGATAACAGCGCTCACAGCATGTGCTGATGCCTCCTTTCCCAATGCCAAGCGGCGCATGTCATCTTCGGATAGTATTCCGCCACCGAGGGCACCGCGAAAGCGAGATGGTTCTTCATCTATCGGTTCAAAGATCTGTGCGAAAGTGTAACGTGAGAGATCATAAAAAGCTGCGGGAAGCAGGCTCGGGACGTCAGTTTCGCGTGCGAGGTTGATAATATCCTGAACAAATGCGTTGTTTGTTAAACAAATGACCTTCGAGAGGAGAATGGGCGTACGATTGGGGATGGATAAAGACTTGTATGTTCCGTTGGGCTTGTAAGTTCGTACGCATGAGCCTTGTCCTCACGCAGGTCCCAGCCCTTGAGTGAAGTAGGCCATGCTATATTAAGATGAGAAATTGCTTTCGATCGTAATGAATCCATTGCATATTTCGTGGACAGTCGAAGGATGCCAGATACAATAGCAAAATCATTAGGGTCATTGTTACCAAACTTTCTGTTCGTATACCAGCGGTGTCAGTAAAACGTAGTACAGTAGGGAGCAGAAACCAGCACGCACGGTCCGTCATATAATGCGAGAAGGAGATTAGCTACATCATCTGCCGAATCGTGTAGCTTCACAATAGGGCAACCTTCATAAGTTTCGTCGATAAGGGTAGCATGTGTTGTTGTGACAGCAGGCTGGGGGAGGGTAAACATGTCGGAAAAGATAACAGAGCGACGAGAGAGCTGCGACTTGTGAACACGAAAAAGAGTGAAGTCTGCTTGGAGAATGACAGAGCCGTCGCAGAACCAAAGGTCGGTATGTTTGACTAGAGGTTCTGGAAGTGGTGAAGAAACGGATGTATCTTCCATTGTGTGGTCGGCTTGGCTGAAGGGCGGTTGTAACTTTGCGGACGAGTAACTCACACGCGCCCGTGTCGATGGCCTCTCTTCGCCTCGCCTTGGCGGGTCGTCGTTTACGAGTCACCCCTTCACCTGTACGCAACTTTACCTCCACCGTCGTCGAACCCGCCTCCTTTCGTAGATCAGCATATTTGACCCTCTTTGCTCTCACTGCCAGTGTTGGCGCCGTCTACTATTTCGACTCCCGCGCTGCCATTCATCGCTACGTGATCGCACCTCTCATTCGCCATGCACTAGATCCAGAGTCAAGCCATAAGCTTGCAGTAAGCGTACTGGAATGCGGTTTGGGCCCCCGGGATATGCTCCCAGACGACGAACGATTAAAAGCAGAGGTTTGGAAAAGTGCTTAAACGTTCTACAGCAACCCAATTGACACGTTACTTTTCAGCTCTGGGGTCAAACATTGTCAAATCCCATCGGTCTCGCAGCTGGTTTCGATAAGGATGGACGGGCAATCGATGGTACGGGTACATCGCTCACGTATTCCATAATCTTTCTTTGAGCCATGACCGCTCAGGGCTGTTTAATCTTGGCTTTGGCTGGGTAGAAGTTGGGAGCGTCACTCCAAAACCCCAAGTGCGTATCAACTTTTGGAAACTGTTCATCCTGTGCCCCTCGCACTTACGCGACGGATAGCCTGGCAACCCGCGTCCCCGAGTCTTCCATCTCCACGAGGATTCAGCTCTAATCAACCGCTATGGTTTTCCATCGCAAGGCCATCTCTCAGTTCTCTCCCGCCTACGTGCACGCTTCCCTGCATTCCAGTCAACCGCCGATGAAGCTTTTGCTTCTCTGCGTTCCGGCCATGTACTCGCGGTCAACTTGGGGAAGAACAAGGAAAGCCCTCAAGAATCACCCGACGACTTTATCACCGGGGTCCATGCGTTTGCCCCCTATGCTGACGTGCTTGTCGTCAACGTTTCCAGTCCCAACACGCCTGGGTTGCGGTGTGTGTGACGCTCGTCCTGTATCTCTCACGTTGACAGAGTTCGGATCTTAGGGGTCTGCAACAACGAGATTTACTAGTACATCTCCTCCGTGGTGTTATCAAAGCTCGTGACGAGGCGACAGAATCATCGATCCGGCGTCCTAAGCTTGTACTGAAGATATCGCCGGATCTTGACACCCGCGGGATGGATGATATTGCTGACGCAATCAATACCGTCAAAGGCATTGACGGTGTCATCGTCACCAACACAACGGTCCATCGCCCTACTCATCTCCGCAGTGGTGCGCACAACACATTTTCCGTCCTTCTGCACTTCCTTATACATACAACTTCAACCAGTATATCGCACAGAACAAGGTGGTCTCTCCGGTACGCCACTCCAACCCCTCGCACTTGATGCTGTCCGCGGTCTACGCAAGCGCCTCCCGGCCGAAATACCCATCATCGGCTGCGGTGGTATCTCATCCGGCATGGATGCCCTGGCGTTCGCTCGTGCCGGCGCGTCATACGTTCAACTATACACCGTATTTGGCTACGATGGTGCTGGTACCTGTCGCCGCATAAAGAATGAGCTCACGAAGGAGCTCGCCCGCCGCGGCACAACTTGGCGCGCCATCGTGGAGCAGTCGGTACAGGAAAACGCTACTTCCTCCCGGGAGGGCGAGGGGGTGCAACAGCTAGTCTGCCAGGCAGAGGAACTGCAGGGCCTCTTGAACGAATTAGCAGAGCGTATGCATAAGGATGCATGCGCAGGAGAATGAATCGTCTTCTCCCAGTCATTTACTCATGACTGGGACAAGAGAGTTGCAGAGACACGGGTGATTCGAGCTGTTGTTACTACACGACAACTAACTATTCTTCTGTTACTCTGTTATCCAGTCCGCGAATAGAGTGCAATGAAACTAGATTTAAACCGAAATTCTGTGCAAGGCTACGATTTGAAAATGGTGACGTCTTCTGCACAAGGTTCGAATTGAATACTGCGTCAGCTGGTGTGTGTCACTCTCGCCAAGGGGCTCTCCTCGACTCCCGGTACTCGATGACTACTGGCGGGAGCACGAGATTACCAGGCGAAACCGGCAGGGTCCGGGCGACAAGACGACTACAACGCTCGGCATTGATCTGTTACGTTTATAGAGTAGGTTGCCCCGACCGCACATATACAACTGTGTCGCAAGTCAGAGTAGTAAGACTAGCCCCAGAGGATGTGTTGCGCACTGGGCCGCCCTCAGGCTGTTAGTTTGCTGATAAAATTCTCAGCCACTGAACTGTGATGTTCACATATTGTCGGGCCCAGCGCGCTCAGGATATGCCGTCTTTAACGTATTAAGCTTCGGTGTGGTCCATGGTGCCCGGACATCGTCTTTCTTGTGTTTTGAAGCCCTTCCCTTGGACGTTGGTGCGAATTCTATTACTGTAACCATTAATGGACTCGAGCAAAGGATGAGATATCTCAGACTCGGAACGTTCTAGCCTGTAATAATAGAAAGAATCGAGTGACGAGCGGTGGACGGTGACAGTCATCCTATTATGTCAAAGGAAATGTCATGGACGAAGATGTACAGTGCTGTATATGTGGATTGAGACGGAAGGGAACAGAAGGTCAACAAGTTAGTCAAAGTCAACTCGCCGACTTGGAAACTCAGGCCTCAGGTTTCAGTTCGGGAAGATGTTCGGCAAACATTCAACAAAGATCACTAAGACTATTGTGATGCTGGTGGCGATACGCAGTGACGGTCACTGCGTACCGCTACAAGCATCGGTGCACCGCTCATCTTGTTGCGTCGATATCCGAGTCGGTGGTCTGCAGATCAGATTTAGACGAGGGTGCGTTGCCATATAATAAAATTGAAATTAAAGGTGTACTGAAACACGCGATGAATAGACCGACTGAATACGACTCGGCTTTATCCCAACCAGTTGAACTTATAAAATAACTTGTCGCACTACTAGGCAGAGGACTATTACAGGTACAGAGTGTTAAGGTTTAAGGTAGCGTCAACAAGCCGCTTACCAACCCCCGGTCCGGGTATACCGTAGGTACCGTATTCAGTTAGCGTCCACCCGTAGTATATACGGATATGATGTGGGGCAATCGCTATTGTTATTGTTCTCTCCCCCCGTCATCGCTCACACTGAGATAAGCCCGTCGGCCCAGTGTTCTCACAGAGGGCTGGCACCATTCAAGCCCATGTTTTTAGCTCTCTAAATGGCTACTTTTCGAAATGCGAAATGGACAGTATGATTACAGCACGAATGCAACTGAGTATTTGTTTATACTTACCTAATTAGAATTAGAAGGCTTCCTCGCTGCGCCGCCTACCTTACTGTACGTTACTGGGCGGAAGACGCCCAGATGCCCCGTGCTCTCAAGACTTCCATCACATGTAACTTACCAGCTGTATACTAGTACAAGATCAGCATCTCACTGCTATACAGCACTACTCTGGAGACGATACTAATAGTTCCCGAGAACATGACGAGGGTCATCTGCAGATTCTGCACTCGTACGACGGACCTGCGTCAGTGCCAATTAGGCGTTTGTTCTCAACTCTCAAGAGCCCGCTGAATGAGCGGGAAAAGCGCATGAACAAAAGTACATTTTGTATCCTGTAAACTACAGTAAAGCATTCGAGTACATGGTCATTAGCTAGTGAGCAGTGAGTGCGTAGTAACATAGAGCCATTAGATTTATTCGCGATGTGAGATCAAGGGAGAAAAAAAAAGAAATACGGCCATTACATACATACCATGGGATTGGCCTGCCAACGACTGGGCAGGAACCGGAATCCGAAGCGCGAGCATGAAATGCCCCAACTGAATAACTAGATGAGGGTCCATTCAGAGCCAGTACCGGCGCATGTCGATGGAGATAGGGCTTCCCCACTGCCACACGGCTCCCGAGTTGAATATGGAATGACAAGTGTAAACCCGCTGGGGATGCTGCTCCGTGAGCTGCAGTGCAGAGCACGCGTAACGCGGTTCCAAGAAATGACTATCGTTCGTGTGATCGATCCGTTCTTTCTACTGGGTGCAAGAGGGCAGGGAGAACTGCTCGACAGTATTACAATCAGAAGAATGAACAGCGGAAACTCGGTTGAGTCACGTGCTTACTCTTCGGGCAACGGGAAGTTATTGGCTCTTGGACTCTTGTGGGTCATTTTTTTGAGGGTATTAATGACACCAATTCGAAAAAGCCTACAGCACATGGAAGTTGGCATTTCAAAAGACTATGGGAGGAGGGAGGGTGACAATGCAAATATTTTTCTCTGGGGGAACCTCGCCCGTAACGGGAAGGGGAGGAAGCGATTCAAGTACCAAAAACTCCAAGGAATGGGCCAGATCCGGGGTGGAGACACTGTGTGGGCAGGTCACTTAGATTTATAACGCTAACACTTTGTGGTTAGTAGCAGACTCGGAGTAGCTTATATGTGGTGAATTGTGGACAGAGGGCCACGTACCGAGAATGAGAAACAAAAGAGCTGCAGTTGATTCGGATCTCGGATGACGCAGCACAATACGATCAGAACACCCGGGCCATCTCTAGTCATAAAAACCATCCTAGCAACCTTTCTGGAGAAGAAATCAAGAGAGTAACTTATGGGGAGGCCATGACTCAGACCCGTCATGGTATGGTGATTGACTTAGGCTACTCTACAGTACAGTACATAAGTTATGCGATTTCGATTTTGCTATGGGGAAATAAAGGTCTTGAGTGCCTGATGCATGATTTGTGTATGCGGTGACCACCTGCACCGTCTGTGAGTGCTGTGAGCGTTTATGTCCAACTTGGTGTTTAAGAGATTTGTGGCGAAATAGGCTTGCTCCAGCTCCGAATTCAAAATAACTGGGAATGCAAAATTTTTAGCAAACTGACGATTATAAGGACTTGAGGGTTTAGTAAGGTCACGACAGCTATAAGGCCTCAGATTGTTCCTGCTCACACATAAATATAGAGGGTAAGGGAAAGCAACGGGTTCGTTGGATTGTGGGCCAGCCGTCAAGCACCAGATTTGAATATATTAATAATACTCGCCCACGGTGCTCCCACGTGACAAACATTTGCAAAGTGATACATGTAAGGAGCGATGTTCAGTCTTGAGAAAGACTGAGGGACGAGGGCAAAAGCTATCGTGCTTAAGTGAAGTAAGAAAAGCGTTCTCGGAGGACCCGCGGAGGAAAGAAATGAGAATTGATACATTAAGAGCAACGGGGGTGATATCTCGGACTTCCGAGATCCGATCGGCCCTGCCGGTCCGGTTGTTGTTACGCGTATCATCGTGTATCGCTGCCCTATGCCTTCCTTCCAACCATAAATACTAAGTATGAGTTATAAAGTAGTAGGTTCCACTTAAGCCTATGCTAGATATTCAGCAATTTATCGGAGTGCGGAGATCCAGGGATGGGTATATAAATTATCGAAATGCGGCATCACGGATATCAGGAATAATATAAGAACGGAATTCGGAAAATCAGTTGGCTCTCTTTCTTACCCCAGAACGAGGACTAGATCGCAAACCGACGACCTAGTTATCTCCTCGATGGCCATATGCATACGGCAAGGGACAAGGTTTCCATCCTCTGGTGAACCCTCTCTCTTCGTCATAAGGAAAGTGGAATCGCGGAGGACACGAGCAGACTCTTGTGGACTAAGGGCCTTTGAAATGTGCCAACGCAATGCGCGGAGGCGAGTCTCAGGCTCAGCGCCAACTGATTGGTGCGATGCAGGTTAGATCGCATGAGAGGGGTATACGAGAGTGATAACCTACGTGAGAAGTCCCTTATGACGTTGCCAGTGGGACTCTTGTCGCAGACCTTAACGTTCACCCGCACGAGATTCGAGGTGTCATCAGGAGCGCGGGAAGAGCGCTACGAGTGGCGGAATCCCCTGATTCAGCCAAGCAAACAGAGCAATATTGTGTGATGACTGACAGCTCTAAGGATCTCGCCCAGCTGAGCAGTACGAGATCTATCCTTCTCTACGGCCTGCTGGAAAATCCTCTCGTATCGATCCCAGTACGAAACCAACTGTATGCAATGGTCCAAATCAGTGGCAAGAACTGGATGCATGTGAATTGCGCACTCCAAAGTGACTGAAACAGTCCTGGATCTTCGAACGTGCTGTGGTAAATGCATTGATCACGCGTGTATTTTCTGGCGCATCTATGTCGAAGTCTCTCAGCGTGGAGACAGAGGCCGCCGCGACCTGCAGCGCGGTCAGAGTTTCTTTGCATGTACTAGCCAGATATAGGATTAGGTCAGCAGTGACGGACATTTCTAAAAGTTCGATGACGCACTCCTCAAGCGGTTCAACGTTCATTGCAGTCCTCTCCTCCTTTGTCAAACCTTCGTAATGTTTTGCGAGGAAGCGACATAAAGATATGAGTGCGAGAGCTTGGGCGTGGTATGGTTGACGGATCTTCCCTACTTGTTTCATCAATTGCGTGTATGCCCACGGGAGAGGTGCATCGGGGATCGTCTGTACATGCAAATATGAAGATCACCGGTTTGGGCTGGAATAGCAAAGCTTACTCTTAAAACGTTGAGAAAGTCATCGTATTTCTTGCTGATCTCAGAATTGGACTGCAAGCCTTCCGTGATGTCGCAAAAATAGACGAGAAGCCTTGAAGACTCTGGGTCACTACGATTAAACTGACACTAGCGCCCGACCGACCTGTGTGCCTCAGCCCAGACGGGTTCCAGTTTCAGGTGGTGAGTGCTGTTTTTGTCTGCACGTGGATCTGTTAAAACATCCATGGTACCAGAAACAAGCATGGCTGTTTGTATCGTGAAAATGGCTAGGATCTGGAGGTCTTGTCATTGGCGATGAAAATCTCAGAAAATGGGTAAACGGACATCATCTAGCACTTCTCCTTGAGCTAGTGCATATAGATCCGCTAGTCGATCGTTCACAAGTTCGATCAGTTGGAGAACCGATCTAGTAATTGGACGTTATTCATAAATCCACGTGGCGGAGGCAGAGAACAGACCCTTCTGCTCTTGCCCGGAAGGAGTGGCCCTTGATGGATTGATGTAACTCGAGAAGAAAGGATGAATCGTCATGTTTTCCTGCTTCGATAACCTCCGTCTCTTCGCTGTCGACCATTGGTAATAGATCCTGGTCGATCGTGAATCAGATGCAGCAGACGACAAGGTGTAATGCCCACCCCGATCTCTGGCTTCGTACGAAATGATGTGAGAAATTTTCGCAGCAGTTTTCTGTTGACTGCCCAATTTGTGGCAGATGCAATGTATCCGTCAATGTCCTTATCGCCGCCAAAGTGACGCTGCACCTCATCTTGGATGGTTTCTGTTGAATTGAGCAAGAGTCTGCAAAAACATCAGCGTACAAAGCGTGAGGCAAGGGAAAGGCGCACTCTTCTAACAGATCGATAGCCTCCGTGAACTTGTCATAGCTATCCCAGTCGTCATTCATGTCAACCTTTTGAATAAGAGCATTGATCTCATCACAGACGGATGTTGCTCTAGCGACGAAATGATATGATATTTGGGTATTGCGACGAAATCGAACTACATCACGGGCAATAGTCTCTATAAGTTGCCGGATAGATTCGGTTGCAGGGAAAACCTGATTCTCGAGGTGGGTGAGACTATGAAAAAGCGTGTAAGACATGTCTCTGAAAACAACGCTGATGAGGGCGGGGTACGACGAGAGCAATGCGGAGAAGACGAGTTGCACAGGGTTCGCACGAACCACAGGTTTTCAAAGCCGCATTGTAATCCTGGCGTGTTTCCAGCATGGCTGCAAAGCCGCAACTTGAGCCGCACCCCTGCCACGCGGCATGCGGACATCGAACTAACTACTGACACGTCAAACAACTCACGAAGTGACAGAGAACACCATAAATGAATATGTTGTCGAGAGACATGGGCCACTCTCACCCGGCTAT
>QLPC01002521.1:0-16941 GCA_003314055.1 Lactifluus hygrophoroides | reverse complement strand
TGCTATAATATTGCTGGGCCTTATGACCCCGATTTTGCAAATAAGCAGATCCACAAATTTGGGACAAAATGTCACAGAATATCACAAAATGTAACGGATGTAACGTATATCTGCCCAATCATAGTGCGTAAATCTCATACTGCATCAACTTTTTCGTTATGCAGTATGAGATAGTCAACTGTATACGTCAATTCGAAGCTGATCAAGAAAGCCCTCTAGTATATATATGCAAAGGGGCAAGTCAGACAAGGTAAGTACAAAGCTACTGACAAGAACAATGAAAGTAAAGAGTGGCGCTACATTGCGAGTACAGGTCGTCTCAGTAGGACCAGCTAAAAGAGAACTACTGTATAAAACGGTATGTAACAAAGGAAGAAATCAAAACTCCGTTAGCCTTTCGATCTTTTAGATCCTGACTTGCACACTGGGAGTTAGCACTGCACCTGCATTTTTTCTTCGAGGAGTCTGGGAATACCCATTAATACCCCCTTGATGATATGTGACTCGGAGTGCATCAGCGTGCATAAAGATCACTGCACAAGTCGCACAAGTTGATCTCCTACGGGTGGGCCTCCGTGGTATCACAGTGCCTTTTGTAATTCTTCCAGTCGCCGAAGCACGCGCTGGGGCCGAGCCTGCATTTCAACTCGCTGACGGCTCTGCATTCCCAGTCTGCTTGCATTGCCTCCAGCAAGGTCCTGTGCCGCTCGTCGAACCATGTTCAGATCTGGTAGAGCTCGCCCTCTTCTTGTTTCTCTTTGTCGCCACACCACCGTGGTGTTGCTGCCGTGACGCCACGTTCCTCCTGCTTTCTCTTCGATAAATCCCAAGCCTACCAATCCTTGCTGGACACTTGGTCTCAGAAGGAATTGATAGTAGACTCCCTGCGCCTGTGACCGCGAGCATCCCCACTCCGCGATCTACGCCCTGGATTTACGATTGACCACTTTTGAGATCTGTGCCGGAATGTGGCGGGCGCTGCTTGTAGACTCCCCTGACCACAAGACCCCACTTACGGCCGTCTTGGCCTCGCCCTTCTTGCATGGGCATGGTTCGTGGATGTTGTCGACTTCTAAGTTCCTATCATTGCAAATCATCTCCGCATTGCGAGCGCGTTTTCCGAGGACAGACCTCAGCGACACCCGCACCTGGGAAGGGGGTAATATCGACGGAGGAAGTCCGGCAGTCGCTGTTGGAGGCGCAGCCGCAAACGACGCGCCAACGTGTTTTCTTTTTTTGGACTAACCTTAGTCTGGGCCCCCAAATGGTGAAACCTCTCCCTTTCCAAAGGGGGCCATAGGCCAACTGACTACTACCAGACCACAAGCGGTTGGAGCGAGGCAGCAGAGCCCTGGGGAAAGTCCATTACGTCACGGAGACGTTCCCACGGGCTACTCTGGGTGACGCGGCGTGGGAAGTACTGCCACAGTACTCTGCTCATCAGCCATACCACTAAAACCCCCCATGTGGTTCTCCGGGATTCAAACCCGGGACCTTCTTGCTCAAGGCCGGCTACTGCCGAAGCAGCACCAGGGGTAGTGGTGTATCCACTAAGCCACACGCCCCAGACGCGCCAATCGTCGTGGCATGGCCCGGCCTGGTGGTCCCGGATTTATGGTGCGCATCGCTTAGTCACCACCAATTTTGTGCAGTGGCCAATTTTGCTGGACAGTGGTGGTATGAATAAATGTAGTTAAATTAATTATTATTATTATATCAGTGTGGGAAACATGAACCAAATGATGGGATCTGAGTGTGAGCTGAACTTCATTGAGTTCTTCTGGGGAGCAGTCAAGAGGTATTTGTGTGAGAACTGTGATTATACCTTTGCAACACTCTGGGGAGATATGCCCATAGCCATGAAATCTGTGCCCATCTCACCTATTCAGCAGTGGGAGCATCAAATGATCAGATGCATGCATGCATACTGCAGTGGACTGGGTGCCAAAGATGCTCAGACATTGGTCAGGAAATTCAGCTCAAGAACCTTTAAGTCACACAGGCGGGTCGGGGAACAAGTGGCAAGGCAATTTAATTAATATATTTCAAATATAGTGTTATCTCAGTGTTATCTATTTCAAATACTACCCGATATGGAACTCTTATCTTATCTGGCCAATTTCAAGTCAGGTAAAAAAGAAACTCCTTCAATTTTTCAGCTCTCAACAAATGGTTTAGAGGGATTGTTCCCCTCCTAAAACTGAGCCTTTCTACAAGAGGAATAAGAAAAAAAAGGTCTGCATACCATGTCAGAATGTTTGCACAAAATTGGTGGTGACTAAGTGACTTGCACTATAGAACGGACATATTTAGCTTTATAACAAGTACGCGCTAGTATGCAATTCAACTCAGTATGCTAGAAATTTTGTTTCTCCTCGTTCCTAGGACCATTTTCTCTCATTTATAGTATGATACCTTCGCTTCGTCGTCCCTCAGTCTTTCTGCCCAAAGGACCGAGGTCAGTAACCGCTAATTTACCTATTATTTCCTTATCATTGACTTGTATCTACAGACATCACTCCTTATAGTCGCGTCCATGTCAAGGATGGGCACCGACAGCTCTGCAAATGCCCACTCCGCTGCATATCGGTGACCACCAGTGTCAGCACCGTGTCAGCGAAGGTAAACATGCGCCCCTATAAGTTGGGAGTGATGCAGAACGAGACATTCATGATCTATTTACCAGACAGCCGGTGTAATTTAAGGAATTCGCACCGAATCCGCTGAGACTTAACCTGCAAGCTCGCGGAGTAAACAGGTGACGTACTGGAGGTTTGGCCCGGCGCGAAAAACTAAGCCCACTGAGTTTGAGGAGCGGCTGCCGCCGTAGAGTCGGTTGCCATGGGGAGGAAGTCCTAAGTCTTAATGTGAGCCAGGTTTTTGATCACCATAGCTTGCGTCAATGGTACTAACGTGGTATTTGGTAGATGATACACACTTTTTTAAGTCATCCCTACTCTTGTCCTTGCTATTCATCCTTGAGGGTTGTCTTCTGGAGTGTAAATCCAGTGCACCTAATAACGACTTCATGTTATCGCCTATGTACTTGCCTGGAGAATAGCAAAGTAGGGTGTGGAAGTTGTAAGGAGCACATCACTTGAAAAAATGGCTGCGGCAGTTTTTCTGCCTTTGTGGGACCTCGCAGATGAAAATCAAGCTGGTCAATTGGCTAATACATATGGGTGACGCAACCTGAGCCCGATTTGTCCTCGAGGTATCACCAGGTCTGGTCGATCTTTATTGTACATATTGGGATCATATCTCGATAGTGCTAATTGGCACATTCCCGGTCGATAAGAAAGAAAGCTAAACTGTGTCACGTGCAATGGTGTTGAACCAAGGCGCATATTAATAGAAGAGAAAAGTTGAAGCGATTCTAACCCAAACTCCCTTCGTGTGAGCAGCTATAAATACTGATAGAAGAGTCCGTCGAGGGAGACCATTGCAACTACAAGGGGTTGCGGTTCATAGAACGGCCGAAGGCAACTTCATGAGCACACATGCCGTGCGAATTCTTGTTGACGTCCGAATGTAAGCCCCGTTATCGATTCATTGCCAACAGCGATCTGCAGCCAGATCGATTCGTCCCATAGTTAAAGTAAAAATCCTTCCCCTCTATCGGTACGCTCTTCCCATGCCTATGTGTTGTTTAGTCAATCCTGCTATGCCTCGTTGACGTACGAAAGGACTTACTCTTTCCTGATATGGTCCTTAACCGCGCCAACTTTCCTGTACCATCTAACGGCGCCACTATTAATATCGATCCATACTGGGCAGTGCAGGCATCCATATGCGTGGTCACTAGGAAACTCATCCCAGCTTATCCCCCCTGTCACCATTGTGGGGATCAAGAGCCATGCAGGACTACTCTTGTGCCAACGTTCTCTCTTCGCGCCAATCGCATGGGCAATCTGCAGTGTATGAAACGTCAGCGATGTGCAATGAAAGGCACAATATGCGAATTAAACCCACGCATGAGCGCCAGTCCCGCACGCATCGCCCCAACACGTCTACTCCATTCTGGAAGAAAGAAGCGCGTGGGCACCCAACACAGACAAATCTATCGTTCCTTCTGTCCAGATCCAGTGCGGTGGTCTCCTCTCCAAGTTTTAGAAGTTGAAGAAGCGCCTCCACAGTCTTTCTGCCTCGCTCGCTTGCCTGAGCGTGAAGTGTCTTCGGTTTCTGTGCACGATCGCAATCGTGTGCAAGCATGTGAAGCCCAGAAAGTGCCAAACGACAATCGGAGCATTCGAATATGGATGTCGCAAGGCCAAGGACTTCTTCGTCCGTGGCATGCTCAAAATTGCCAGTGTTGGGAAGAAGAGACCGCAAAAGAGTAGCACGTTCCAGCTTCCACCTCTCTAGTTCCTGTGCGAGTCCACTTATAGCCTCAGAGATCTGAGCTGTGAGTAATCTTCCGTTAAGATCGCCACTAGAAGCAACTGAATCTGCCAATGCCTGGTTCTCGCACAAGAACTCGATGGCTGTCGGCGCGAAAGCCAGGAGGAGTGGTGTGAGTGTCCTCACAAAGTTTGCGTATTGCATGACGACAAAATCCCTGCGTCGACGGTAATATTCTCCTCCTTCACGTATCAGGCGCTGGTGTCTGGCATCGTTAACTTGAGGACGGAGAAGTGGTTCGATACGTTGCCAAACTAAACGCATTACGTGTCAGGTGAGACAGCCTTACAAGGTCCACCAGACATACCTCGATCAGACATGGGCTTGCTGATTCTCACTTCACGGTGCCAGCGCAATATGTTCACGTCTTCCTCTCGATACCCAAGCCAGAGGAATCGGACCTTGATGCTGCGCAGAATTTGTGTAAGTCACTATCTCAGCTAAGAGGCACGTGGCTTACTCTTCAAAGCGCTTGCCTCTGACATCAGATAATTCAGTGCTACGATCCGCATCGCGACTCTTCTCCCATTCCAAGCAGAGAAGGACATGCTAAAATGAGGGATGTGTCAGATCTCTGTATATTACATAGGTGAAAGACGATCACCTCTTGGATGTCGGCCACTTCCGTTTTCTTTCTAGCCAAGAACTCAGAGACAGCAGGCTCCGCACCCGTGGGGGTACCCTCTGAACCATAGTCAGTGGTGTTAAGCGCAGCCAATTTGGCGCGGAAAGTCTCAACATCTTCGTCCCACCAGTGTCGAATGCATGAGGATCTTGATGGGTGGATGATGCTCTTGGTATACCCTATAAAAATATTGGCAAATTTACGCGGGAAATCGCGGTTTTTGACTTACCAGCATCGAAACGAATCATGTCTCTGTACTCAGGTGGCACTTTCTCAGAGCAACGCAGACTAGAGAGAGTCAGAAAGCTGACTGGTAAGATAACGAAGCCAATGGCTTACTGAGCTGCCAAGCAGGATTTGCATGCGCGACGACGCAGAGAAAATAGGACCTTAGTTACTCGCTGTGCGCCGCAACTCTAGATTAGGCAGTTTGTGTTAGACACTGAACTATCTAGTTGAGGATGAGTTACTTACGTGACAATAGGCACCGCCAAAGAGTAACTGAGACCATGCTGGGGGTGCCATATCTACCGGGCACGGCGGAGCGCCGCACCAGTTAAGGGATGCATTCCAAAGGAAAGAAGAGCGGCGAGACATGAGAACAAGACGAAATGACTTGTTTACGCGACTCAGAGCGAGCAAGTCCGCCGGCGGGAGATGTCCAAAAATCTGAACGACCGTTCCTCAGATATAGCTAGCGCCCACAAAAAAAGGTATACTGCCTACTTCATACAAAACGTCCAAAGGCATGGTCGGAAGCTCACTCAAGCAGCCGCGAAACCTCTTGGAGTGGCCGCCTTTGGAAGCATGCCCTTTCGTAGCCAGGTATCCCTTAGCGCGTTTGGGCGGACGCTCTTCTTTAGACGACGACGACACTGTGAATACCAGAGAGGGTACTGGATGTACTGTTTATTCCAGCACATCCTCATGATGTCTGGGTACCGCTCACCGTGACTACGTTCTGAAGCGAAGTTGATGATATCTGATAAGACACCTCGTACTTGAGCCACACCAGTGTCGTACGAAAAGGTCGGCTGTCCAATCGAAATGCAGTCTGCCATGGCGGTTCTGTTTAGATTGTGGGACGCAAAGAGAAGAAAGAACGATGGTATCAGATGCTTCACATCCAAGAGTCGCATTAAATACTGCTTCAAGCTTCAAGCTTCAAGTTTGGCAAACTTACAGGGTGCTAATTGCGGGCGACATTTCCACGCCATGTCGCCGACGGCGGTGGAGAGTAGGAGAGCCAACAGGTAGAGTAGGTGGTATACTAAGTCGCTGCAGTGCAAGGCCCAACTTAAGCGCCACTACTGTGGAAACAGAACCCATCCCATGCATCATGTGACGACAGTCAGCGCCGCGTGTTTATGATTGACACAGCTCCGCCTATTACAACTACAACAGCCACACTCCTTGAACCATGTCGGCGGGTCTAGGTGTGCCTGTAAAACTTTTGCACGAGTCTCTTGGTCATATCGTCACCGTTGAGCTCAAGACGGGGCAGCTTTATCGCGGAAAGCTCGCAGAAGGTGCACCATCGTCCATCGTCGTAGCTCTAATTTTTTATGCTGATATTTTCTTTGAAGCGGAGGACAATCTCAACATCTCCTTAAAAGACATCACCGTGACCGGAAGAGATGGTCGCGTCTCCCAGCTTGATCAGGTCTATATCAGAGGGAGTATGGTCCGTTTCTTTATTGTCCCAGACATGCTGCAAAATGCCCCCATGTATGTCACTGGAGCTTTTCGACCCCTTACGAGTTTCTCATTTGGGGGGTCTC
The DNA here is from genome assembly GCA_003314055.1 of Lactifluus hygrophoroides. Taxonomy (NCBI): domain Eukaryota; kingdom Fungi; phylum Basidiomycota; class Agaricomycetes; order Russulales; family Russulaceae; genus Lactifluus; species Lactifluus hygrophoroides. The sequence continues at coordinate 10,134 of QLPC01002521.1, read as the reverse complement.
CTCAGGTTTAAGCGCATTGGCCCCAACGCTATGCGGGGACGGGGTATTGGAACTGCCCGTGGGCGTGCCACAATTATGAGAGGTGTGTTCCTTTTTTCTTAATGGCCAAAGGCACTACTAAATATGGCTATGTAGCTAATGGTACCGTTGGCCCCATAATTCGGAATAAATGTGCCCTTGCTAATTGTTCGTTACAGCTCGTCGTGGCCGTGGTGTCCCTGCAGCAAGAGGCATTCGTCGGTGATATTGCTTGGTTTTCTGTAGCATTTGCCCAACATCTGTTGTTCCATTGTTCCTGTATCACTTGGCTAGCTACCAAAATTCAGTCCAATTGACGATTCGTAGTTGCAGTTTTATGTCTGGGGAAATGTGTTACGTGTGTGAATTGTCCAAACCAGTGTGAAACGCGTCCCATACGCGCTCCGCTCCACCTTGGTCGTCTGCGTCTATCGTATCTCCTCGTCTCATGGACATACGCAGCCCAATTGCGACGTCGAGCACTTCTCAAGACCCTTTTGAGCTTGAGCGGCTTGCCGATGAACTTGAGGCCCGTGAGCATTCTCGCGACGCACCAGTCCACGACCTTCCCCTTTATCCACCGCTTGCACATAGCAATCCCTTCTTTACTGCAACTACTTTTGACGTAGAGGAGTTCCTCCTCTCGCGTGTACACACATCCCTGCCCGACTTGAGAACAGAATTGCGGGACTACCTTGCAGTCCTCAAGGAGGAGCTTGTTCAACTTATCAACGATGATTATGAAGCGTTTATAAGCCTTAGTACGGACCTAAGAGGAGAAGGGGCCAGACTGGAACGTCTGCAATGGCCATTAGGCGATTTAAAGTCTCAAATCCTAGTGAGTTCCGTGCCCATGAGGTCGTGTGCTTTCTAAAACGTGATAGGAATCCCGACGAGGACTATCTGTCGTTCAGGATGCTATTCAGAGCAAGCTTCAAAAGCGGTCTTCCCTTCGTGACGAGAAGGTCCGCCTCGTGCATATTTTCATATGTCGTCTTAATGGCCCTGCTGCAGACCTACCTGCATTTACTTCTCAAAATTTCAGAGTCGGTGGCTCGCCTTGAGTCACTGCTTCTCATAACATCGCCAGACGGACCGTCCTCGCCTGAACTTATGACTCTTCCCTTGAAATCCATCGGCGGGCCTGGTGAAGACGGTGACGATCGGTGCGAAAAGTTCTGGTCTATTGTGTACTTGCTCATGCTCGGTTGACAAAGGCCACGAGGAAACCGCGCGAAGCACCTTGTCCGCGTTGCAGCAGAATATACACAACTGCTCTATCATGTTTCTAAAGCGCAGGTCAACACTCAGTCCGCGTTTATTAACGAGATTCAATGGGTCTGACCTATCTCTTCCGTGGATTTCCCACTCTTCTGACATGTCTATCGTCACAGAGAATCAGCCGCATACAATCAACCTTGTCATCAGATCTCGACCATCTATTTTCCGATACCGTCACTATACTCTGTACAGGAAAGCTTACAGACATTGACAAAGCAAAACGCTTGGCAGACCTGACAGAGTGCCTACGAACTTATGATGCGCTCCAACTTTGGCGGGACGCAGAAGACGTCCTCCGGCGCGATGTCTTGCGCGAGTTTGTCAAAAAGGTATTTTCACGCAATTGACTTTTACAAAGTGGTGGTTGAACTTATCTACCGCGCTTGTAGACCATCTTCCCTGGCGCTCTCCAGGCCCTTCATTCACCATTTATCCCGCAAACGCCGTTCCCAATACGCGAGAATGCCTCTGTACCTGACACTGCGCGAACGCCGCATGCCCCGTTCACCGCTTTCCCGTCGCGACCAAACCCTTTCGACGCAGCACTTGCAGCTGCACCGCGCCTCGACGAGACAGACAACCCGCTTGCCGTGTTATACAACAACATACTCGCATTTGTAGAACGCGACTTGAAGCGTACAATGGAAGTTGCGGAACGCATTGGTGCCAGAATCGGGGAAGAGGCAGATGGAGGGGTCGACGGCGGAGTCAACGCGAGGGGCTTCGAGATTCTCGCCAACGTTGTATGGGCCGAGATTGCGCGCGCCCTCATGGACGAGCTTGGCAGTACCTTGTTCGCCGCTGGGCGACCGGATGAGTTTCGTAGGGTGCGTGGGTCTTCCCAGACCTTCGCCTATGGGCAACGCTCAACTTCCACAAACAGAATCACGAAACGACGCAGTCGTTCATCCGCTCGCTTCAATACCTTTCGCCATCCGCGCGTGCTAATAGGGCCATGGCTACGCACCCCACATTCCTGGCTTTCGAGCGACGTTGGCAGCTGCCCGTGTACTTCCAACTACGATGGAAAGAGATCGTGACGCGCCTTGAGGAGAGCTTGACCACGAGTAAGCTCGAACCAGACTCGAGCTCGAAGAGAGGTCTGTCAGCTCTGTGTCTCGAATTTGCTAACACTGACGTCGATGAAAGTAGCAGATGCCGGGCCTTTCATGATGTCATCGTCTGCCGCAGTGTGGTCGGCGATGATGACGTGCTGGGATCGGAATGTCTACGTCCCGCAGCTCGCGCATCGCTTTTGGAAGCTCATGTTGCAGATACTAAGTCGGTATCGTACATGGATCGAGAGCAACCTTCCATCTTTACCAACCGACCCTTCGAAACCTCTAGCGTTGGCCAACGAAAAGGTATATCCCCTGCGTCCTGACCACAGCCAACCATTGATCTTTGCGTAGCTTCTCACGCCTGGAGATACACCGAAAGCAGTCTCTCGGGCGTCGACACCTGCCCCACAGGCTGAGGGAAGTTCTTCAGAATCGACTGCGGCTGACGATGTGCTTTTACGCCAATGCGCAGCCGTGATTGCCGATGTGAAATCGCTGGAATCCCAGACGTGGAGATTTTGGCGCGACGAAGTCAGCACAATGCTGGCGCCCTTATTTATGGAGGAAGCTCCCTCAGAGCATGTCCAAGGAGAAGGTGCGGATCCTTTCTTTTTTTTTAATTTCTCTTTCGTATTACAATTCTGACTATCTGATGGTCCATGGCAGCTGCTCTGCGAGCTGTTCTGCAGAACCTGACAGTTCTTATCCCACCACTCTCCTCGCAGGTCATAAATATTTTAACACGCCGCGCAAGCGACGCACTACAACCTGTGCGCTCCATGCCACTACAGTTTCGTGCCATGTCGAACAAGCATCCGCCCTCTGAACCAAGCTTTTTTGTTGCGGGGGTGTTACGCCCTGTTCGCGCTTTTTTCGGGGTGGAGTCTGGCGGCGGTTCCGGCGCCTCGTTGAAGGAAGAGTTTATGCGACCCTACTCTGAAGAAGTGTTCGAGGCCGTGGTACAGAAATACATCTTCTACGTGACCGCGATGCGCAAAAAGGAGGAATCGTTGAGGAAACTCAAAAAGGGGAAAAAGCCTACGTTTTCGCTGTTTGGATCAGCGCCGAAGGAAGACGATGGGCGCGATGAGGAGCGAATACGGCAGCAGATGGTGCTCGATGTCGAGGCGTTTGGGATGGATGCCGAGGCTCTTGGCGTGAACGTACAAGAGAGCGCTAGTTTCAAATCTTTGTACGGGATGGCGATTACGCCTCTGGCCGACGGTGAGTTGATGGAATCCCTATCATCCTTACATTCATCTCAACATCACTTGGAAGACGCATCAGCACCTCCATGAAAGAGGTGCCAGTTTCTTCTTCACTGCTGTAGTTACGGGTATGCGGTGGGATGGCACCTTGTGTGACGGGTGCCTGCTGCACAGCACGGGTGGCGGATCGCTCCGATAGAAATGTATCGATACGTCAGAATTGGGAATGGTCTAGGCACGCCCAACGGCTCCAGGGCAAATATTTCCGCCCAGTAAGTTAGTTTGGCAGATTCTGGGGTTATACCCCATGCGTAACAAGTAACCAAAGTCCAGTTGGAGGCTTTTCACACAACGATAAGGACAAGGAGACAGATCAACTGTGAGCGCACAGTAGGTGGCCGAACAAAGACAAAAACGGTCGATATTGAGACACCTGAAATGGCGATGGCCTGAAAAAGGGTTGAGCCATCGGCTCGTCTACCAAAGGCACTATCCAGTATATGGTATACCGAAGAAAAGTGTGCAGATACGAGTAGAAGCGAAGCGATACAGTGGGGTACTGAGTGGAACTCGGAGATTGTCCTGAAGTGAGTGCCTTGCGCCAAGTGACGGATCCGGTTAGATTCCTCACGAGATCAAATAACGGCAGTATTTTGAGCGCAAGGATGATCATTTTTGCCTATTTTTTTTTTCAACCGTGTGCGGCGCCAAACCCGATAGTGCTCGAGAACAGTCCAACTAACGTAAGGCGTAAGTTACACGTAGACAGGAACAAAGTGTGGGGAAAGGGCTGGGCTGTCCAGATGAACTCGCCGCCGACTGTAGACGGATATTTATAGGGATTGGTGTAGTCTGAAACTATTCTTTTTGTTCGTTGGCACCATCTTGCCAATGTGGCTGTGTACTGGCGGTCCTCGAAGGCGGACGGCGGACGGCGGCGGGGGAAAACGTTCTAGACATCCTCTACGGTGCCAAATTGACATAACAAGAAGACTAATCCTGTAATTCTCATCTCACAACGCCGCCGCCCACTGGCAGTCCACGGTGCCCACTGGCAGTGAGGTGCCACGTCAGAAATCCGACACTCTCCCTTTAAAACTCCAATCGCCCTCCTCTTTCACCCAGCGGTGGACGGGTTCGCGCTTTGGTCCACCATGCTCGCCTGTCGTTGGATTGATGTCGCCGTCAAACTCTGCCTTGAGAGGGGTAGGTGCGTCTGGGTGCCGCTTTTCTGTCGTATTTGCCTGTGGTGTGTTTGCTGCTGAGGGGGCTGCGGCTTGTCGTTGTAGAGCTTCAAAGTCGCGTTGCTGCTCAGGGGGAAGCGGGTGAGGCGCCGGACGACTTGAAGGTGGTCTCATTGTCATGGAGCGTGAGATGAGATGAGCATGGGAAGGGTAACGGTAACGGAAAGATGGGGGTCGAAGGAAGGACATGGTGATGGCACCATGACTTGGCCGATGAGATTGACTTTTTAGTTGAGGCCGGGTTGCCGGGAGACCGCGTCAGGTTGAGGGCTATAAAAGGAATAGGGCCGACCGAGAACACCGGGAAGAAGACGTGAGTGAGTAATAAGATTCGTGATGTAATTTATCGGGGGAGCCTTAACGGGATAAATGAGTTTTGTTTTGGGAATGCCGAGGGGGCGGAAAGCGGAGCGCACAAGTCGATTCAGATTTAGATTTGACGAGTTGATCCATCACAAATTCATCTGGCGCAGGGACCCTGCGGTTGTCTCCCTCTGAATGATGCAAAAAAGTCTAGAGCGCCTCTGTTGCGGTGCTTGTTTCGTTTCTTGAGTCATCCACCTCGTTCAACGACAAGTTCGGCCCCCGTACGCACGGACACCCTTCTACGTCTTGCTCCAGACGGTGTCAGACCAAGAAGCTCCAGCCCTATCTCCAAACTGCTAGCCAAGTACACCCGCGGCCGCCGTGTTTCAAAGTGCGACACCTCCCAAAAATGCCCCAATCTGATATCTTCGTGCCAGGGCCTCCGATCACCTCCCGTCATGTGGCATCGGCTCGTCACCACCACCACATAGGACCCATCTCTGACTGGTCTCAGTCCTTCTCCGGCCCTCCTTCTATTCCCAAGAAGCGAAACGTTGACCGTGCTTGCGATGATTGTCGTCGGAGAAAGACGCGATGCGATGGCCCTAAAATGCCCGATAACGTATGCACGAACTGCGTACAAAATAGGAAGATCTGCACCTACATGTTAGCTCCGGCTTTTTTTTTTGGTGTATGCGTTTCGAATGTCGGCACTGATACGGCTATCATCTACAGCGAGGCTTCTAAGCCGCGGGGTCCTCCCAAAGCGTCCGTTGCGTTTCGCTGTCATCTGCTCCAAATGCATCGCTGACATGTTGACCCTGATAGTTACGTAACTAGTTTGGAAGACAGGGTGGAGAAGATGGAGGCTTTGCTGAAGCGTGTGCGTATGACACTTAAGCTTAACGATCCTTTTGTTATACTATTAGGTCGGGTACCACGGCCGGTGTATGGCATCCATCATACCAGAGAGCCCAGGCACGCAGAGGCACTCTGTAGCGTCCACCAACGCCGTGCCTGACTGGTGGAATTAGCAATGCGTCTTCATTTCCCTTCCTTCATCTGCCATTTAAACTTATTTCCACTGACTTTCTTACTGGTCATTTTTCATAGCTACGCCCAGAGACCGATTTCTCTGCTGAACTGGGCCCACCCATTGTGCGTGATTCTTGGAGAGATGAACACAGCCCTTCCGCGTCAACATCACCAGGTGGAAAAAATACAGCGACACGGACTGTCCGTCAGTTACCCCCACTCTCGACGCTTGTGCCTCTGGCTCCCGCTCGGAGAACCTCATCGACGTCTTTAGTTACCGTTAGCGACGATGATGGTGCCTCTTCCTCTGACGAGAATGATCCGAGAAACCAGCTCATCCAGTCGATGGGGCGTCTTACTTTGCTCGATAGGGAACCGCAAGCCAAAGCCAATCGCCTTCTCGACGCGGCATACCGATTTCATGGTAGCAGCACTACGTTCTACCTTGTTCTTGCCGTCAAAGATATGAGATTGAGGTACCAGCTGGAATCGAAAGGTCTCGACGAAGATGTTATAGCCAGCGAATTGGAACGCCTCCGAGAGATGAAGCAGGATGGCCACGCCCTTGCAAGAGCTTTAAAAGGTGGCATACTTAGACGAGAATATTGGCAATCCCCAGATGTAAGTATTCATTCTGTTGGTGGTATTTTACTTTTTTTTGCTTTCTTTCTTATTTTGTGCGCAGCAGTTGGCTGATACTTTCCTTTTTTTCAGTGGGAACTCGCATACGAGGGAGATTTCATTCGTCCAGACAGCTTCTCAGGGATTTCTCAACACTGGCCACCATTGGATCTGGCCACAACTCTCATAGATCTTTACTTTCTGCACTGCAACAGCATGTTTCCTCTTTTGCATCGACCAACGTTTGCGCGTCATTTTGCGGATAGACTGTATGAGCGTGACATCTGGTTCGCATGCACGTGCATGTGCGTATTTGCCTTGGCCAGTCGCTACACGAATGATCTGCGGGTACTTCTGGACGAAAATTCCGAGACATTTCAATGGCAAACAGCAGGATTCAAATATTATTCCTCGATCTTGGGTACGTTTATGGCGGTCCTAACGCATCACTATCCATGGAATTAAATATGTAACAGAGGTCGAGAGTAAAAAGCGTGCCGTGCTGATTCCCGCGAGCCTATTTGAGATTCAGACATTATGTGTACCCATTACTTTCATTTTCATTTTCTAGTGCTGCTAACTGATCTTCCACTTATAGCTTATGATTCAATTTCAAAGCGAAACTCGATGGCATCGCAGCGCATGGCATAACATTGTTATTGGGATCCGGAAGATGCAAGATATTGGCGCACACAGTAAGCAATCGTATGCCAAAGCGGGGCCCAGCGTCGAAAACGAACTCTGGAAACGGGTATGGTGGTACTTGACCGGCCTAGATCGTTTGCAATGTGCCATCCTTGGGCGACCCTCCGCTACAAAGGAAGAGGAGTGAGCGCATCTTCACCGCATTCGTCCATATACCCAGCTTTGCTTATGATGACTCTGGCAGCTTCAATGCCGAATATCCTCTTGAAGTAGATGACGAATTTTGGGAGAATGATGACCCCCAACTAGCATTTAAACAACCACCTGATAGGCCTTCGACAGTTGCTGCCTTCAATCTTTGGCTTCGACTTACTGTCATCACGGCATCTGCCATGCACAGCTTCGTGGGTTTCCTTATTTAATCACTACTTGGCATCTTCATTCATACTGCCAAAGGATTATAACGAGCGCGCTGGTCCTTTCCCCGGTCTGCGCGTGGAGGAAATTTTGAATCGATTGAATGACAGCCTGACGGAGTGGGTGGAGAAAGTCCCCCAACGCTGTACGCAGTGATTCGGGTTCCGCGACCCACCGTGATATTGACTTGTAGTTCCAGTGAGGTGGGTCCCTGACATCGAGGATGTTATCCTTGCCAATCAATCGGCGACGCTATACACGACTTACAATCTGGTGACGGTTCTCATGCAACGCGCTTTCCTCCCGTCATCCGTCGCTCTGTTATCTGCTCCACGTGACATGCGGTTGACCCCACCCGGTCTCGCACATGCTTTGACTGCTCGTGCTGTATCGGTCAACGCTGCGAAGACGATCACGCGGATCTTGACCGTCGTACACAAGCGTGCGCTTTCGAACATCCCATTACTGCTTGTTGGCGCCGAGATTGCTGCTGCGGTCTTATGCATCGACCAGTGGATTATCAAGGCTCGTGAAGGGACACGTGATGGTAGACTCGCGCCGGCGGCTGTGCAAACGATCGACTCTCACATGCAGGACGTGAAATCGCTACTGGACGCTATTCGATGGGCTGCCCCACGCTGGGAGACAGCACAGGACAAACTGTGAGGACATCCGCGGTAAAATACTTCCACTTCCGTGTTATTAACCGCACAGTTAGGGCTTACCTCGAGAAGATGGTCCCCGACGTAGAGAAGGGACCGGCCAATCTAGGACATGCATCTACTCTTGACGTTGTACCTGACCACCAGCTGGATCAACCTGACCCTCTTAAACTTCCTCAACACTCTTCAACGGCGCCCTCACGGTTGGACATTTCCTATTTGGTGCCTCAAGTCCCCATGGACACGAATACGACGCTGATCGATACCTCTGCGCGATATACCCACAGGCAAGAGGAAACGTCTTGGCTCCCTGATTTACCTCGTCAGCATATTTCGGAGCCGTCTGTTCAAGCGATCCCTCGTATCTCATCTCGCTGGTCTCTGCCGCGACTTCGAGAGAGCCATTCCACAGAACAGCTCCACCGTCCCTCGGACGACTGGACACGTTCGCAAAGGTCGTATTCGACGCTCTCATTACTTCTTCCGACGTCAGGACAACAACAACTGCAATCTGCGCCTTCTGAGCCCGATTTTTCGTCGTCCGAATTTGCGCGCGTGAAGCATGAGCCTGATCGTGATTCAAGCCTTCCGTCGCTGAGGATGGGCTGGGCGTACGAAACTCATCCTCCACCACATTCTGCTCAACTGTCCGTATCCTCCTTGGATATTTCGAGTGTGTCCTCGTAGATTGACCAACATCCTTAGGTGGGAGGACAGCACCGGAAGAGGAAGCCAGTATAACGGGAGCGGTACGCGAAGTCATAACCAAGGTTCATCTTTACTTGGCCATCGGTACCGGCCAGCGCGAGACTATTCAACTACTATTTCGCATGGAACTGGTGGTGCGGCAGATCGTAGCTCTGTTGTGTGATTTGAAGATACCCCATGGAGCCCTCGCTTCCCTGAGTTTTTGGGTCTCCCATTACTGATTCTCTCCCACCATTTTGCTGTCTACCGAGCCTCACAGGATTTTCTCTCTTTTTTTTTATCTTTAGGAGTCTTCACGGCTGAGAAGGACCGGTAGTTTTGATTCACGACTTGTTCACGATTTTCTAATACCTATACCACGGTTGTTGGATGGAGTTGTCACGATTGATCACATGGCCATTATCTCTTGGGTTGGGAAGTGGATGTGGGTATATCATGATAGTGGGTGCCACGAGTTTCGTAACGTCGTATAGTAGTTGCCTGTTCAGTCCCTCCATCCTGACAAGTCTTCGGTTCGGCAGCCCAAAGTATGTTGACAATGTACCTTCAAATGCTCGTTACAGTCATAGAAGTAGTCGTTACAACATTGCCGCTAGCCATGCTAGTGGCCTTGATCATTACCCATACGATGTTTCTCGGAAATCAGGTACCGTGCTATACCAACCACTAGAAAGGATCAATTGCACACTAGCACCAACCCTGAGACCCTAATGTGCGCTTTCACTGTCGTAACTCCTACTCCTGACGCTGGAAGTCGACGCTACGGATATTTGCCGATTCGATGAGCTGTGTCCCAAATTCGTCGATCTGCTTATTTGCAAAATCGGGTTTATAAAGCCCAGCAGTATTATAGCAAAGTAATTTGCAGTTATTTGGACAAAAAAATATTTCATTGGTACTGTCTGGCCGGAAAAATATTGTCGAGAAC